>BQNB010120547.1:4632-20613 GCA_026074375.1 Tanacetum coccineum | reverse complement strand
GTAGAAGCCCAACCTAGGAAACTTAATAAAAAGAATCGTGTTGTTGAACCTATTCGTGATGTTAATGTTAAGCATTCACTGTTAAATGCAAATTTTAAACCTATTTGTGCTACTTGTATGAAATCTATGTTTGATGGTGTTCATAATATATGTCTTCTTGATTTTGTGGAAAATGTGAATAGCCGTGCTAAATCTGCTAAGAAACATAAAAACAAAATATTTGGAAACCTACGGGTCATGTATTCACTGAAGTTGGACTTAAGATGAAAACAACAGGTAGAACTTTCACTATAGTTGGTAATTCGTACCCTTTAACTAGGATCACTTCAGCTAACATAGTGCCTCCTAAGAAAACCATTTCCCACTCAGTTGAAACACAAAAACCAGAGCTTAAAGTCTATAGCATGAAACCCAAAAATGGGAAAAAAGTAGGTTCGAGTAAAAAGCTAAGATTGTAGAATCTAAGAATGCTAACCACTCGAAACCCAATCATACTTGGGGATCCAATGCTACAGATATTCCATCGTCTTCTTCTCTTGTCATGACAGGTTGTCCAGATTGTTCTCTGGTATCTGGACTCTGGATGTTCGAAACATATGATAGGGAACCGCTCTCAGCTCATGAACTTTGTTAGTAAATTTCTAGGTACAGTTAGATTCGGGAACAAGAATATTTCAAGGATTATGGGGTATGGTGACTATCAGCTGGGAAATGTTACTATTTCAAGAGTATACTACGTCGAGGGGCTTGGACATAACTTGTTTTCTGTTGGACAATTTTGTGACGCGGATCTTGAAGTGGCATTTCAGAAAAACACTTGCTTTATTTGTAATTTAGAAGATGTTGATCTACTTTTTGGATCCCGTAACACAAATTTCTACATAATTTCTCTTGATGACATGCTTGAAACATCTATGATCTGTCTTCTATCTACAGCGTCAAAGACTAGGAGCTCGTTATAGCACCGTCGATTATCACATCTCAACTTCGGTACTCTTAACAAGCTAGCTTAAGAAGGTCTTGCATGAGGCATTCCAAGGCTTAAATTTTAGAAAGATCATCTATATTCAGCATGTGCATTAGGAAAAAGCAAGAAATCCTCTCATCAGCCCAAAGCTAAAGACACTAACCAGGAGAAACTATATCTTTTGCATATGGATTTATGTGGCCCAATACGTGTGGCGAGTATTAACGGGAAAAGGAATATCTTAGTGATTGTCGATGATTACTCAAGATTTACTTGTGTCAGATTTTTGAGGACAAAAGATAAAGCTCCTGAGGCCATCATTAAATGCCTTAAAAATATTCAAGTTCGTTTGAATGCAACCGTCCATAATGTTCGAACAGATAATGGAAGCCGAAAATTTGTCAATCCAGACTCTTCATGAGTTTTATGTAAATGTTGCATCTCGGCATCAAAACATCTGTTGCTCGCACTCTTAGCTGAACGGCGTTGTCGAAAGCGAACTGAACTCTGTAGATGATGCTCATTCATGGTTAATATTTTCTAAAGCTCCATTATTTTTATGGGCCGAAGCAATCAACACAGCCTGTTACACCCAAAATCGTTCAATAATCCGTCGTCGATACAACAAAACTCCATATGAGCTTATGCAAGATAAGAAATCGGATTTATCATTCTTTCATGTCTTTGGTGCACTATGTTATCCTACCAATGACAATGATGACCTGGGTAAATTAGGTGCAAAAGCTGACATTGGTATTTTCATTGGTTGCGCGCCTGCAATAGCAAGCGTTCCTAAATTACAAAAAAAGAAACCAATATTTATTGAAACAATTCATGTGACATTTAATGAGCTGACAGCTATGGCTTTTGAACAATTTAGTTCAGGACCCGGGCTTCATTTCAGGACTCCTGCAACATCCGGTTCAGGACTCGTTCCAAACACTATTTCTCAACAACCTTGTATTCCACCAAACAGAGATTGACTGGGTGTCAATTTGTTTCAACCATGTTCGATGAATACTTCACTCATCCATCAATTGCTGTTTCTCTACTCAAGAAGCTGCTGCTTCGAGGGAGAGCTGATGGATGTAGTGATTCTCATGTGTCAATTCCTATTGACCAAGATGCTCTATCATCAAGTACTCCATCAACATAAGAAGAAGAACAAGAACAATCTCCAATCATTTCTCAAGGTTTTAAAGAATCACCAAAAATACTAATCTTTCGTGATGATCTACTTAATGAATCTCCTCATGAAGAATCACCTTCTCAAGGGTCATCATCGAATGTGAGACAAATCCACACTCCATTTGAATACCTTGGTAAGTAGACTAAGAATCATCCTATATAAAACGTGATCGGTGATCCTTCTCGCTTTGTTTCTACGAGAAAGCAACTCCAAACAGACGCCATGTGGTGTTATTATGATGCCTTCCTAACTTCTATAAAAACAATAGGGAACTTTTTTAAAAACTATAAAAGCCAATGACTGAACATCATGGATCGATGCAATGCAATAAGAAATTCATGAATTTAAAAGGCTAAAAGTTTTGTAATTGGTGTCGTGTCCAGATAAAGTGTTATTGATCAAACTTAAATGGATTTATAAGGTCAAGACAGATGAATTTGGCGGGGTACTAAAGAACAAGGCTAGATTAGTTGCTTAAGGATTCAAACAAGAAGAGGGAATCGATTTCGAGGAATCATTTGCACTGGTTGCTAGAATAGAGTCCATTCATATCTTCATAGCTAATGTCGCTCATTAGAATATGGTCGATATACCAATATGGACGTCAAAACAGATTCTTGATGGTGCGTGCTCAAAGATGAGGTCTACCTGAATTCTCAACCAGATGGATTATTTGTTGGTTCTGGCAAAACCCATAACATGTGTACAAGCTTTAAAAGGCTCTCTACGGGTTAAACAAGCCCACATACATGGTAAAGACATGATGTCAAGCTCCTAATTCACAACATTTCTCCAATGGTGCAGTGTTAGTTGATCCTACACTCTTCCACACGGCAAGCTGGGAACGAACTTATTACTGGTACAAATTTATGTTTGACGATATAATATTTGCATCCTTAAATACTTACCACACCCCAAATGTGTAATGAGTTTGCTAATCAGATGACCACTAAGTTCAAGATGTTAATGATGGGGCAGATGTCATTCTTTTTAGGATTACAAATTTTACAAAGTCCTAGAGGTATCTTTATTAACCAATCTAAATATGCTTCTGAAATAGTTGAAAAATATGGTTTGCTTACTACTGATTCTATCGACACACCCTTGGTAGAAAAAAGTTAAACTGATGAGATATCTAGGGGAAAAACAAGTTGATGCTACACTTTACTGTGGCATGATTGGATCCCTTATGTATCTTACATCCAGTAGACTGACCTTATCTATGCAGTCTGCTTATGTGCTCGGTATCAGGCAAATCCTACCGAAAAGCACTTACAAGCGGTAAAATAGATCTTTCCATACCTTAAAGGAACCATTAACATGGGTCTCTGGTACTCGAAGGATACCGATAAATCTCTAATAGCATATGCAGATGCAGACCACGCAATGGGTTGTCAGGACATAGACATAGTACATCAGGGGAGCGCTTGTCTCTTAGGATGACAAACTTGTTAAGCTTGGTCGTATCATGAAGCAAAAGTGCACGGCCATCTCGAGTACGGAGGCTGAATATATTTCCTTGTCTGTGTGTTGTGCTCAAATCCTATGGATGCGCTCACAGCTAACAGATTATGGTTTTCAATTCATTAAGATTCCTCTATACTGCGACAAACATAGTGGGATTGCCCTTAGCTTCAACAATGTTAAACATTCAAGAGCCAAGTCTCCAGCGAATTGTTCCTACCATTTATTAAACGGAGCAAGTAGAAAACTGGTAAGTCTGTGTGTCTACGGGTGTCGGACCGAATACCAACTGGCTGACATCTTCACCAAACCCTTGCCAAGAGAAAGGTTCAACTTCTTGATCGAAAAGCTCGGTATGAGAAGCATGTCTCTGGAAACGTTGAAAAGTCTGGCAGAGGAAACAGATGAGTGATGGTGGTAACTCATATCCTGTATTATATGTACATAAGAAAACATAAAAACACAAAAATGTTTTTCTTTTATATAAAATTTTCAAAAAAAAAGAAAATTAAAAATTAAAAAATCAAAAAAATATAAAAATATGTATCCCTGGCATGTCTTTTGAAAATCGATAACATTTACGACCTTAGAAATGTCATTTAATAATGATACGAGGCTGTAAATAAAGTTCGAGTAGAAGTTCAAATGTTTTCAAAACATGCCAAAAATGGCTTGCTATTATTTCGGATAGCAACCCGGTCATCATCTTAAAGGAAAGTATTTCATAAAGGAAACTTGACCTCTCAACGGGAGTTTATTCTCCGGCATGGTCTACTTTATGACCATGCAAAGGGCGTGTGTTTACTTTGAAAACACAAAAACGCTGCTTTCATGTTCTCAATTAGTGTACGTGTCAGTACGCTTATGTGTCCAAATAAGAGAAATCTTATTTTTCATGGTGTTGATTTTCAAAAATAAAATAATCATCTTAGTAATTCATCAGAAATGATTTTTCAAAGCATTTGACCACTCAAACAATGACTACAGCTCTTTAAATAGAAAATGAGTCCTTGTTTAAGGGGGAGAGAATGTCAAATTTCTTCTTTAAAGTCATCAAGTGATTAAATGGAAAAAGGTTTTAAACTATAACTGGTTTACAATTAAAGGGGAGCTAATTAAGTTTAGTTTATTTGTGCCTTAAATGTTATGTGTTTATGCCTTCAGGGATTAAATAACCAAAATTAAGTATCTAAGTATTATAGTATAAACTATAGGGACTTAATGTGCCATTAGTGAATCTAGATATGCCATAAGATTACTTTACAAGGAAGATAGAAAGGATCTAAGAGTTAAGGGGGCATCTATGTCAAAAAGTGAAACTTTTAACACAAACACCCCTTCCCTCCCTCTTTCTCGTCACAGTAAACACTCACACTCAAATAGTTTTCCTCCTCACCCACACTTAAAAATCGTCACCCTCTAGAACTCGTATCTCAGACCTTTTCAAGCTTCAAGGTAAACTGCAATCTTGTTCCCTACATCATAAACATCTTATGTTCAAAAGGAATTAGGCCATAACTCAGTATTTTGCTCGAATTCCATAGAAATCATGTTAGGGTTTGTGAAAATTGAAAGTTGTCCAAACTCAAAATTGATTGAGGGATTTTGATGTTTAGGGGATATAGATTACTCGTCTATAGCAGAATTTCATAGGTCGAACGTTCAAATGGGGTTTGAATGATTCTTTAGTACAAATATTTGGGTTTATGGGAAATACTTGTTAAATGTGCTGGGTTTGTGCTCAGTTTGTGTTAATATCCTTTCTTGAATACTTATCAATGAGAAATTCCAAGTCTTGTAGGCATATTTTTGTGATTTTGACTCGAACAAGTATGAACACACTTGTTCTTGCCTCTAAATGAAAATTTTGTGGTTCATTCTTGTTATAATTGCTATGATAAGCTCATATATGCATTGTCAAAGTGTTTGTATAGTATAAATGTCATAATCATAGGTGTTGCAAAATCAAAATTTTTTAGACGGCATTTTATACGCATTTAAAAATAGACGGCGATTTATACCTAGGTTAGACGGTGATTTATACATTCCTCTAGATGGCGATTTATACATCCCTCTAGACGATGATTTATACATCCCCATAGACGGCAATTTATAATCTCCAGTGGTCGGCGATTATACATATCACATTAGATGGCGATTTATACATATCCCTATAGACGGCGATTTATACCTACAGCTATTGACGGCGATTTATACCAAGTTTAGGACGGCGATTTATACTCTAGTCAAGGCGGCGATTTATACATGTGGTATAAAATTGATTTCTTTCCTAAATGTTTTAACTTGTTAACTCATTTTAGGTTGAAATCTTTCTTATATCATATATAAGTTGCCAAATTGACTATGAGTGACCTAAAGTTAGCTTGTTGACCTTAAGTTGACCTTCTGGTTTGTGTCCTATATTGAAATTGCTTGATAATATGTGGCTATGTTTGCCTGACTACTGTCAGTAAATTGCTTTGCATTTTAACTGTATTTGAATCTTCTAACAGAAACATAAATCTATTGCATTCCTCAACAAGTTGCTCTTGACAATTCTTTAGTCGATCCTGGGAAGAGGCTGAAGATTGAAAGATGCAATGCTAGAATTGCTTTTACCAAGCCACAGAAAGAAGAAACATATCAAGTTACATTGGAAGTTCTCAAGCTATCTCTTTGCTATCCCGCTTTCCAGATCTCTGCTGAAGTCCCTGAAATCTACATGTGTCAGTTCTGGAACACCATCAACAAGATTGGAAATACAGATGCTTACAACTTCAAGCTGGATAAGAAAAAGTGTCGAGTTGACACTAAAGTATTTCGTGAGATCCTTCAGATCTGTCCCAGACTACCTAATCAAGAGTTTGATGATCTACCATCTGAAGATGATCTTGTCTCATTTATCAAAGAGCTCGACTACTCTGGAAATTATGAAATGCTATTTGCAATACGTACTGATCAAATGCACCAGCCTTGGAGGACATTTGTTACTGTCATTAATAGGTGCATCTCTGGGAAATCAACAGGACTTGATATGCTCAGGGAATCACGAGCTCAAATCTTGTAGGCCATGTACAATCTGAAGAATGTTGATTATGTTACTCTCCTCTGGGAAGACTTTATGTATCAAGTTGACAACAGAGAAACTAGTTCAGCAAGAAAAGAGCACATGTCCTACCCAAGATTCACCAAAGTCGTCATTGATCATTTCATCTCCAAAGACAATACCATCTTTATGAGGAACAAAATAAATCTTCACACTGCTCGTGATGATAGCCTGTTAAGTGCCCTAAAGTTTGTTTCCAAAACAGAAGATTGTCAAAAGTATGAAGCACTGATTCCTGATGGAATGATAAATGATGACATCAAGCTATCTACAACTTACAAGACATATCTTGTCTATGCTAGTGGGAAAGTTCCTTCTAAGAAGGCAAGGAAGTTCAAGAAGCGTGCTTCTCCCAAACTCAATACTATCCCAGCTTATCCCAAAGAACCTACTCAGAAGGGTAAGCGAGTTATGAGACTGGTATTCGTTATTTTATACATATCTTTTACCATGAAAAACGAGTCCAAATGACCAAAAACATAATAAAATTGCAAATATATGCTTGTTTATGTATGTGCAGGTACGGATATCAAGAAAAGGACAAAATTAAAGACAAAAGCGGATAAAACCAAGCACGAGATTGGAAAGAGCACGAGATTCCGAGTCCAACGGTGCCTTCATCTTTTATTGGGCTGGCCCGACACCATTTATATAGGTCGGACCGACCCACACTTATTAAAAGCCCAAGTGATGTTATTAAAGTCAGCCTACGACTAAATGAAAAAAAAAGAGAAAGAGTTCTTGGCCAGTTGGATAAAAGACCTCATCCCAACACAAAGTCCAATTGGGAGGCCCAGAATGAAGGGCAAAGACGCAGCCCATTTTGAAATGGATACAAGGCCCAGTTGGTACTACTATGCGTAGAGGAAACGCATAGAATAGAGGAGATATGATATATCTACACAGGAGCAAATGACACATTTTTTTTATCTATCTTATCTTTCCATTTTTTGTGATTTTCATTCACTGTCTTTTTTTTTATTTTTTAGTTTTCAAAGATAGGTAGTAGCAGTAGGTAGAATTAGTTTAGGAGTAGAATATTTTTTTTCTCTTCTCTAATGTATTTTCATTCCAATCTTATGTAATGTTTTGAGTTCGATTTGCAACGCACCGTTCGATCTATTGAAGTACGTTTTCAGTTTGATTTGTTTAAGTATGGTTCCGGTTGATTTGTTGTTCGTTGATTCGAAAGGTTGGATTCGGTTCTATTCGATATTTTAGATTAGTCAAATTTATGAGATTATGATTCGAAGGTTCGTATTAGTTTTTTTTAGGTTTGATTTGAAAATTTATGTTACTTTACCTTTATGCTTATTTCCTTTAACATGTCCATCGTAGTGCTTATTTTGTTGGTTTAAAAGTGGATTTTGTTCTATTCGGTTAATCGGAATTTAGTTCGGTTCGAGTATTGCTTATGGTTGAGAGTGCTTATCTCGTTTGCCTATCCTTCGATGAGCTTATTTTGTGGTTATATCGGTAGATTGGTTTCTGATTGATTATTCAGATATTGGCTAATTGGGTTCAGCGTTATGTTTCATTCGGTTTGACTAAGTTTTAGAAATAGTTTTTTTTTATTTAAAAAAAAGTGATTAGTCATTTATTATTAGCTTTTTTAGAAGAAGTTCAGCTTATAAAAATGTGCTATAATGGGCTATTTTTTTTTCTTTCATTTAGGCTCTTATATAGATTTTAGAATGGTGAATTTGTAAATTAGTGTTCTGGGTTAAGGGCATATTTGAGTAACAAAAATAGCTTGTAGTTCTAGGCTTATATATAAAAGTAAATTGGGCTTACCTTATCTCAGTAGAGAATTTCGGATCATAATTAGAGTAATATAGTTTCATGTTAGGTTTATTTAATATTTTGTCATAACTTTGTTGTCTTGTTGATGATGGATTCGATTCTACACTATGGCGTGGAGCTTAAGGGTTCATAAGCTTATTAGATTTACCTAGCTTATTGCTTTATTTTGCTTTTGTTAAGCTTAAACTTAATAAAGTTGACAACTTTATTACTCTTTAAGTGAGATTAAAGCTAACAGAGAAATATGCTAAGTTTTCTTATTAAGTTTATGTAATCGGGTGGTATTTTATTAGTTTCGGTTTCGTCATTCGGGTTTTACTTCTTTTCCTTTTTCCATTATTATTAGTTTTAGCTTATTTAACTTAATCTGCTTTTTATTATTGTTATGCTTATTATTGTTAGTTTAGTTGTCATGCGTAGTGAGTAGTTTAACTTGTGTCTGCTAAGTGATTAGTGATTTAGAATTTAAGTGCGGTTTTAAAAAGGTTTTAAAAAAATTAATAGTCAATTTACATACCGTCATTTACTTTTAATGCAATTTAAATATTTGTCATTTATTTTCTTGCAACTTGTTTTCTAAGGATTTTTATCCGTTAAACATAAGCCCGCACTTAAGAAACATTTCAAGTCACTTAGCAAGTATATTTGTCATTTACATCTTTTAGATCAATTTTAGTATAATCTCGTAGATTTAAATCATAGAATTAATATTAGTTTAATTTGTAGTATAAAAATAGTTTAAAACCAAAACCAAAAACTTGAATGACAGTCAAGCTCGATTTTACAACGTGAACGTGAGTTTCCAGTAATCTCTCGCAGCGAGGAATCGATACCCGTGTTGATTATTATTATCTTTCCTAAAGAATAAATTTGTATGATTACTTTGTTACGTTACGTATTTGTGTTTTCTATAAATATATATATTATATATCTGAGGGTTGTATTTGGATATGACATCAAAATGGTGTCGCTGTCGGGGAGAGGTGTAGCGATTTTTACGAGATTGTTTGTGTTCGTGCCTTGAAGATCCTTTCTTCGGGAAGTTTATTTTCGTACTTATTAAAAAAAATCCAAAAATATTTTTCTTCTTATTTTATTTTTCCCTTACTTTTTATAAATATTAAATATTTAAAAAAAAAAACCCAAAAATATTTTTCTTTTATCTTAAAAATAAAAATCTAAAAATATTTTTCTTTCTTATTTTTTTTTCTTTTTTTCATTATGTATTATTTGAAATATATATAAATATTCTTCTCTATCCTTTTTTCGTTTAATTTTATTCTCTTATCCCTATATTCATGTAATTTTTTTCTCTTTACCTTCTTATTTATTTAATTCTTTTCTTATCCCTCTAAATTGTTTAATTCTTATGGCGTCATTCGACTATCGTTTAAATCCCCTTTACGCGATTAAAGAATGCTCGTCTTGTGGAACTTTGTGCACTAGAGACTGTGGTTGTTCAAAAGGGAGTCTTGAAGACAAGATTCTTGTTCCCGTACCCGACTTGTCTCAACGACCCCTTAAAATTGAAAAAATTTGTCTCGATTGTGGAGACCCGGTTCATGGTCTATATTGTCGACAAGGGTGCCTCTTAATACGAAAGACATTGGAGGAAGTTTTTCAAGACTTCCAAGACACTTCCAAGTCATCCGGATTTTTGGGGGGGGGGGAAAACGGGGGATTGGGCTTACTTGTGAATCAAGAGTATTCGTTGTCAAAAACAATGCCCGGTTTTGTAAAATTCTTCACAAAGGCTCCACAAAATATAACCACTATTGTTTTCGAAGTGTGTGGTGATTCGTTAGACAATATCTTTTGTCAACAATGTACTTGTAAGTCTTGCGGGAAAGGTGCTCATTATGGTTACAATTGTCCACGCAAAGTCGATTATCTCTAATCTTGGAACCATTCGCTACCAATAAAACCTTTAATGAGATCCTACAATATTTGCAAAGTTTGCAACTTCAATATTTTTTTGGTATCGTGGCCAAACAATGTGGTTGTAATGAATATGATGGAGTTTGTTTTATGTACTATTGGAAATGGAACAACAATCAATTTTTCAACTCCGTGCTCTTCTAACGATTCTCCAAGTGTTGCAAACTCCTCACAAACACCAATAAGTTCCCATACTCTTGTGGGTTTTGTGGGATTGATTATCCATTACGGTTACGATTGTCCACCTCAAGTCCCGTTTGTCTACAATCAGGACCCGTTGTTTCAATCAACGCTTTGATTATTTTCCAATTAACTTCACAGTGTTTTTCCTACCAACCAATATCCTGGTTGTGAAAATTGCGGGGGTCCTCATGAAACTTACCAATGTCAACCAATGAATGAAGACTATTATCATAAGCAAAATTCTTGCTATGATTATAATTCTTTTGGTTTTGACCAATTTCAACCCCCGCATTATACCGTCAATCATCCAATCTCCAATGTTCAAATAGCCTTTTCAATGCTCAAAATGAGTTTCTCAATTCTCATAACTAGGTCTTATGGAGCAAAATGGACATCCATGTGTGATTTGGTTGGTCAATTGATACAAAAATTAGGAAGAAGAAACTGCGAATTGAAGAAGAGCAAGGGCTAAAGATTGATATTGGAAGATTCCCGTTTGCTATGGATGATGACGATGACGAGGAAAGTTCTATTCCCTTGAAAGATACTATTATTTCTGGACTTCCTCGTGTGTTGCAATCACATCCGCGTTATCAACCGAGGAAGCCCGTTGACGACTCTCATAATGTGGATGTGCATTCTAGACACTATTTCCGGGTAAAGGAAATGGACGAATCTTATAGTCTTGTGTTGAGTATCCTTTTTCCATCCCCAACATGTGAGCCCTAGGTTTATTTCGCCGATATCGAAATGTGAGTGTGGTTGTTGGCTCGTTTGGGTTTTCGTATCAAAGTTCTCGTTCCCTATCTGTGTGGCATAATGGGGATGTGGCCTGTGTGTAGATGTGGAGGAAATTCAAATATCTTCCAATCCTCTTTTTTGATCTGATTGAGGTTAGTCCAAATTGTCTGTATAGGTGTTAGAAAGTTTCACTTAAATTCCCCCAGGAATTGAATCCTTTGATGCTGAATTCCGATCTTATGAATCTTTGCTCTAATCGTGATTCTTTGTTTGATTTTCTTCCAAAGATTGATTTTCTTCTGATGGAGTTCCGCTCGTGGTGAACTCACTCTTCCCCACTCAATTCCACCGGGAATTGATGATGTCAACCTTGATCCGGAGGGAGATATTTTGTTTTTGGAAAGTTTGCTTTACGATAACTCTTCTCCCCATCCTCCGAAAGAATTTAATTCTAAAAATCCTACCGAGTCTTTCTCTCCATCTCCTATCCCGGTCAAGGATAGTGACTCTCTTATGGAGGAGATTGACATTTTTCTTGATGGTGATGACTCAATACCATCGGGTATTGAGAGTGATAATTTAGACTCAGAAGATGACGATAATTCTACCTCCCGTCCTGAGTTCGAATCATTTCATGTTGATTATCCCGATTTGGGAGATTCAACCATTGATGTGGTGGAAGACATCCCCGTTGATGTGCCTAATATTTTTCCCACCCATCCCGCCCTTCAATTGGATTTCAACTTCATTCCTTCTAATGATCTCGGATCCGATCTTGATGGTTCTTCTCCTTCCGGAGATAGAAACAAGATTTACGATCCGGGGATATGCATTGAAGTCAAATCCACAGGAATTCTTGCTCCTCTTTCCCCCGTGATTGATACTCTAATTCCATTTTCATCCGAAAATGATGACAAAGTTTTCAATCACGGTGTTCTTGCTTCAAAGGAGAAATCTCTTCCTTCTTCATCACATCGGGGCTTGAAAGCTTTCCAGCTTTCTCCTGAAAGACCGATGTCTGATTCATGGAGACAAACACTCCAAATTTGGGTTTTTTTTCCTTCTTTATTTATTACTTTATTCAAAGTTCGTCTTCATCCCACTTCTATCCCCTTGACAAGCTCAAGTATGGGGAGATCGGGTTAAGCTAAGTGACCTAAAACAAGCGCTTAGTGGGAGGAACCCCATGCTTATACTAGTATTATCGTAGTAGTAGTATTGCTAGGCTTTAGTAGTAAATGAATAAGTGGTTTTGTTGTTGTATAGAGGCTTGCCTTTCTATTCTCGTTTTGGCTTGTGTTTTATGGTTATATTTGTCCAGGGATTTTCCCGGATTGTGATTGACTCTAGTGCTCTACGGTTATGTCCTCTTCATTCACTCGAGCTTCACATCCTCAAGCTTCATTTTTGGGAATCAATATCCTATCTTTCTCGACTAACGTTTATCTTTAGCATAATTCATAAACGGCATTAGTATGACGTAGGTACCCTTTAAAACATTGAGGACAATGTTTAGTTCTAGTATGGGGGGATCTTCGATTTGATTATGCTTGCAGCCGTTGTTTTTACGTAAGCCCGTTTTTACCACCAAAAATTTTGAAAAATACCAACAAAAAAAAATTAAAAATTTGGAAAAAAAAAATTAAAAAAATTAAAAATTTTCAAAAATAAAATAAGTGTTTTGTCCCAATTTTGACTTTCCTGCAGGGTAGAATAAGAATAAATTTTGACTCGATCGAGCGTGTTGAGCTCTAGCTTGTTCCTTAACATTTAGACTAAGCGTTCGCGGATCGCGAAGAACGAAAAATGATAAAGTTAAGTATGAGTTGGATGCTAAACAAGGATTATTTGGAAATCTTAAGAGCTCATGTGTGTAATTTGTCGCTTTTTCTCCCATAAGCTCTTAACCTGATTAATATACGTGCTACTTTTGGAAATTAAACTTAAATCAATAATTTTTATGTAGTATATAGCAAAAACTTTAGACTTAGTTCAAATTTATACTTGAATTTTTCAAAAAGACGTTTTCCCAATGTGTAAAAAAAAAAAAAGATGAAAAATGCAAAAATATAATAAATATAAACTGTGGGTTGATAAAAGTTTGTTGTATCTTGCCGGCTCACAACCGATGTTACAGCCTTCTAAAGAAAGCCCATAGTAAGAATAATAATCCGAGACTGATAAAAGTTTGCTGCATCTTGCCGGCTCACAACCGATGTTGCAGCCTTCTAAAAGGTCAAGGGTTACAAATTGCATAAATGGTTAATATTAAGTGTGAATAAAAGATCTCTTTTTGTTAAATTCAAATATGCTTTTGAACTTTGGCTATTCTATTTTATAAGCTATGTATATACGGAAAACCTGAGAGTTTTTGAAACCTAAGGTCCGTGAGTCCCGATACTAGTCTCTGTGGGGTGTCAAAAGCCTGGTCACTTAACCGCAAGGTTGGGATGTGCCGAGACGAAAGTCGCTACATGGGATGATCTCGCCTTCAAACTCATTATTCTCGGGTGGAACGTGAAACATAGAATATTGCAAAACGTTGATCCATGGTTGAAATTCAAAATAGCACATACACTTAAGATATAAATTGTCGGGAGTGAAAAGTTTACAAGTTGCAAATATGAGTAGTGTTAGCATCTTAACTCATAATTAACGGTGATTTCGTTTTAAGCTTGGTTTGGAATAAGTGAAAAGTCGGGAACGATGAATTTATCCTTTTTGGGGCATTCTCGGATCGAAATGCATCTTGTTCTATGATCCCTTAAAGTTATTAAATAACGAAAGTCAAACGTTCTAGTTAGTTGATTAATGAAAAATGAAAAATACAAAAAGATGTGTAGGAATAGGTGTATATATAAAAAATGGTAAAGACGGGGATTTTCAAAACTTATGAGTCTTTAACTTCCTCGATGAACACTTAGCTACTTTTCCAAGTTATTAGTCGAGGGTGATTGAGATTCTTAGTTTTCTAAATGCTTACTTCATAGCATTGCGTGAGGACACGGCAATACCTTAGTATGGGGGATTTTGGTATGTGTTTAATTACACATACCTTTTACCTTTAAAAACAAGTTAAAATAACCAAAAACGGACTTAAAATGCCAAAAATATGCTTGTTTTGCTAATTGTGTTGTGCAGGAACGGATATCTAAGAAAAGGACGAAAAACGAAGCCAAAACGACAAAACCGGACACGGAATGGAAAAGCGTGGAAAAGACAAAGTCAAGTCAAAGCCCAAGTCTGAAAAAGTCAACCAAAGTCAACCCCGACAAATCCAAAGGCCACAAGTGAAGAAAAATAAGTTTAGGGACTTAAATTGCCAAGTCCCTAACTTATTTAATGAAGGAAAAAGAAGAAAATACTCACAAGGGCCAAAACTGCCAATTGCCCAAAGAGATACCACAAGGGTCAAGTCTGCCAACTAGCTAAAGATGTAACCCACAAGGACTTGTGGTGTAATACCCTTTATAACTCTCAAGGGGTGTTTCTGCCAAAAGCCAAAACTTTCATATAACACAAGGACGTGTGGTGCAAACACAATTATAACCATGAGGGACCATACTTGACACAACCACAAACCCTCACCCCATGTTTGAACTACTGTACATCTTCCCACTTCCTTTCCCGCCAAAGTGCCTAAGCCCCAAACCTGTCATTGTCAACTTCGTTGACCTCCCCACATCATTCCAAAACCTTCACAATCACAAACCCCACCCCCCACATGGGTGTGCCACGGTGGCAATCCTAATTCCCACAAGTCAATCAAGGGTTGAGATTATACGACTTGGGCACAAAGGCAAACCAAGGGCTAGGATTTGTGTGTGTTTTCTACACACTCACAACAAGCACACAAGTCAGTTTATGTGTCTACAAAGAAGCACAAGGAGTGAAGACAAGAGTAGAGAAACCCTAGCTTAGCTTTTCTATATAAGTCTCTTGTAAGCCCTTGAGGCAAACAGTTAGTTTTTATAGTAGTTTTTTTAGTTCAGTTTTAAGTTTTTAAGTAGCAAAACTTTTATGTACTTGTACTTTCTTTTTTTTTAATGAAAATTCAGCCTTAATCTTACATTGTGTCTAAGTTACTTGAGTTTCTTTAACAACCTTATAAGCTCTTAATATAAGCTCTATATAATCTGTTTTCAACTTTGATGGCTCATTGGGTTTTCTTAGTTTAAGCTTATTCATAAGCTAAGGGTAGGTTTTAGAGCATATTTAGGAATTCAAAAATCCTTTTTGAGCAAGGATTAAGGTATGCCTTCTTTTTAAACTTTTTCTTAAAAAGTTACTGTAGCAACAGCTTATTTGTGCTTATTCTTAGCTTATTCTTATTTGTCTTACTTGTTTATGTCCTCTTTATGCATTATTAATGCTTGTTAGATCTTTGTTTTAAAAATGAGTGCCTAAATCAGCTTTTAAAAGTTTTAAAATCAGTTTTAAAAATATAAGAGGGTGTTTGGGGTAAGTACTAAAATGGGTCAAATCAGAAATGTTATGGGTTGTGGCCATTTGGCCAAAGTTGGTTAGCATTTTTATGCTTATTTAAGTCTGTTTTGCCAAAGATTCTTAGTCCAAAGCCTGTTTTTCAAG
>BQNB010120546.1:3956-20613 GCA_026074375.1 Tanacetum coccineum | reverse complement strand
TATCTTTGATGCGGTTGGAAATTTGGACATTGCAAATAGGAATGTATATTAGTAGTCAAAACTCATGTAATTTTACTACCGTTACAATTATTGGTGAAACCGAAGAATGAAGAATTACCGAAGGAATTATCCGAAATTATTATGATCATGAAGATGGTGAAACTACACCGAGATTTGAAGCATAGGTAGCGGTTGGAAATTTGGACATTGCAAATGGGAATGTATATTAGTAGTCAAAACTCATGTAATTTTACTACCATCACAATTATTGGTGAAACCGAAGAATGAAGAATTACCGAAGGAATTATCCGAAATTATTATGATCATGAAGATAGTGAAACTACACCGAGATTTGAAGCATAGGTAAAAAAAATTCAAAAAAATTCAAAAAATACAAAAAGAGAAAGAATGTTTGAAGATAATCGTTTCGCAAAGGAATTTCTGAAGGAATTACATGAAGGATCGATTATTCATTGATACGTCTAAAAAATCAACGATGTAAAGTATTGTACAAAGTGGAAGATATCGCCACTTGCCTTGTAGAGTATGTAAAGTTTTGGAATGATTGTAAAGTTGACCGTTACGGGAACGCCAACTTAGGTTGTTGTTTTTGATCAAGTGATCAAGACGTTGTAAATAGTTATGTCTTAATCATGGTAACGGTCGGGAAAAAAAGTGTCTAGCAACTTGTATCTTAAGTCTTAATCTATTTGTTTCTTGATTTTTATTTAACCACAATTTACTACCCTCTCACCTAATGATTAGCCGCTGGTTTTACGTGAATGGAAATTCATACGAACATGCATGTCTATTCCGTCGTTATGGCCATGTATGCGTGTCTTGTACCTTGTTAGTTTACGACTTTTGGTGAAAGTTAGAAGGTTCCTACCCTATATCATTCTTCATCCTAACTGTTGGTTAAATTTAAATGGGGATGTGATCGAACACGCATGTCTATCCTGGCATTCCGGGTGTATATGTGTGCTTCAGCTGCCTTGTTGGAGTGGTACTTCTGGTGAAAGATTGTAGAATGATCAACCGTAAGCCTTTCCATACAAAAACCCATATTTACCTTTATAAACTTGTTACTCCTTAGCTTTAGCAGTGGAGATGTGTATCCTTGCCAAGCTTATGATAGAATACTCGTCACGACAGAGCAATTAAGCGAATTAGTTACATGTTACCACATAGATTAGTTGAGTGATTTCATCTTCCTATTTCGTGAGGTGTTTGGTTGTGTACTTGTAATAGATCAAATGAATGCTTTAACAGAATATATCCTTAGGGATACATTTTTATAAACTTCTAAAGGCTACTTGAGGACAAGTAGGATTTAAATGGGGGGATATTTGATGACATCAAATAACGTCTATTTTATAACATCATTTATCCCATGTTATTAACCCGTTTTGTATAATTATTGCAAAGAATTGTTACTTAATCGTTTATATTTGAGAATTGCAGTAATTATGGAGTGATTGGTTAAAGATAGCAAAAGGCGCGCATTTTAGAGCTTAAAAGAAGATATTTTGAAGATTACTATTCTAAAGACCAATACGCCGTATCCATCAAGGAAGATACGGCATATTCGTGCCTGCACTCGCCAAAGACCATAGAGGATGAAGCTCAATACGTCATATCTAGAGATACTCAATACGTCGTATTCAATATATGGAACGAATGTAATATTCTGGAAATCAAGCGTGGTCCCTACTCTAAGAAATCCCTAATACGCTGTATCCAACTCCTTGGATACGCCGCATCGAACCAACTTCTAGACCTTATAAATAGAAGGCTCAAAAACGAGTTTTAAGTGTGCTAAATCAAATTCTTGATACCTAAACCACAAAAGTCGATTTTCAGAGGAGAAAAATTGCAGAAGAGGTCGAGCAACGTAATCAATTCCATAGGAGACAACGTGTAATTCCGTATACTTCAGTAATTATTTAGTTTTTGGTATCATTCGTTAACTCGGTTAGTTTACCTTGGCTAAATAATTGCTCTTGTATTTATTATGACGTTTGAAGATTAGCCATTATTATGAAGATCTGAATGTTTGGTTTGTTTATATCTCGATTGCTTAATTTATCGTCGTATGCTTGTTTATGTTTATCATTTATACTTGTTTACGTGATTTGTTGCGACCTATCATTCGCTGGATTAGTAATACGGGTACCAAGTAATCTAAAGCCTGGGATAGTCTACATGTAGTGATTTATTACTTCTAGAATCATAGGATCACAAATATTGTCTTTTTAAATCTGTGTCTAGGATATTCGCTTTGGGCTTAACTAGTTAATTGGATATTGCCAATGATTTATTGAACATTTGAATTAGATAATTTAAACAAATAAATGTTCTGATTCTATTAGATAGTTTGACAAAGTGGTACTAATAGCGTAATAAATTGCCTTTCAAGCGTAAGTAAGGTAAATTCTTTTGGCTAAGAGGTTTAACAAGATCACCATTGCTTTAATCCCTAAGATAGATTATAATCAAGTAATAAGGATGCTTTATGCGGATGCTTTAATTGTGACATAATTAATGTGTCTAGGTCTTAGGATGAAGTCCCGCCTAAGTCTAAGAATGATATGCCTCTTCGAGATAAGTAATCATTGCACTGAATAAACAAACCAACTTCTAATCAGATTAATGATGGCTAATACAGTTTTCTATCATAAGGCTCGACCGCTCTTTTATCTTCTATTAATTTGCTTGTGTGGGTTAAAGTGTCTTGAATTGATTGTAGTCACCAACCAAACCCGTGCCAGTCTCTCAGGCTGAAACCCCCCTTTTACCTGTTAGAATTAGGATTAGAACTAACATAGGATTAGCATAGGTTTGACTTAGATTAGAATTAACATAGATTGTAAACCAAACTATAAATAAATTCATGATTTTAACGTCTCTTCAAGTGTTCGACACCTCTACTTACCACGAATCTACCACGGATCCGGTTACACTACCCTGTTTAAAGTGTTGTTTTTGTTTAAGTCAGAATAATATAATTTAAAATTGAATCTTAAAAATAAACACACACAAGGACCATCAAATGATTGGTTCGTATTTTCACATCTATGAAGACAATTCTTCTTTATTTAAGAGAATTGGACTCTTCTAGATCTTCCTCACGAAGGGACATGCGTGTATAGCATGATGGTCACTTACATCCATTTTAAACTACAATAACTCACAATAAATGATCCATATTTCACAAAACTTGATCATCCCACGTCAATCATAACTAACATAGCCAAGAAAAGGCTGAAGGAGGAAAAATAGACACTCTCAATCTAATTTTCCTCTTCCACTGATGAGTGTGTCTTACCTAAAGGACCACAGAAATTAATTATCAGAGAAAAAATTCTTCTTGAGAATGGATCCAAAATTCAATTATCCGCATGTGGTGCATACATGCTCTATTGTATCACTACTTCTACTCCATTCAATCTAGCATTCTTCGTGGCAAAACGAATGTAACATTCCAAAAATTCTCCTAATGAACCGTTACCTTGCGGTCTCCTTCTATCTAAGCTCTTAAAATTATTCAAAATAGCTCGTTTCTCTCTCAAAAGTAAATACTTCATTTCCTTTCATCCCTCTATGGATATGATGAGTAAATTCTCTCCTAATGGTGAAATAATCGATGACTATCATTGTGCCTTGCATGATCATCACGATCATGATCGTTTTCAATGGTAATTCAAAATAAATATGTAATAGGATATCTTACAATCTTATCTAAACTACGTTAAACTAGTACGTGTAACATTAATAGGATAATGAGAAAGTTTATTAGATCATGTGTAATGAATTTCATAGGATTAGGCTTTATCTACAACATTACTTTCATGATATTTTGCTTTGTGTTTGGGGTGAGAAATGATGTTCTGGTCGTTTTTGTTGAAGTTTGCGACCCACGGATCCACCATATGGTAGATCCGTACGTTATTTTGGTGGATCCGTGGATCTCCAGGCGAGGTGCCAAAATTCGAATTTTCTTGATTTTTAACTTTTTCTACTTTATCTCTTTAACCATGTATATGGTACTATGGGGGTCTTTAAAACCTTAGGATTAAATGTTCTCCATATATACAAGAACCAGTATACATATTATTTCACCACTTCTCCCTTATAATCATCACCCTCAAATGCCATTTTCTTCTTATTTTCTCCACATTTATCATATACAACCTTGCTAGTTCATAGCCATGACTAGTTCATCAAAGAAAATTCACCAAACTTCAAAAGAAAAACCGCAAGAATGAGTGTCAAGTATCCAAACTATGTCAATCTCACATCCTCAAGTGAAGAACAACCAAATGAGAGAACTCCTTCACCACCTCCTAGAAAGAAATCCCTTTCACCACCTCAAGCTCCATCAAAATCCATCTCTAGCAAAAGCACACACTACACCTCTTCATAATCACCAAGTGAGTCTCCGACACCAACCCATGTTACACCACCACCTAAACTTCGTTTTTTCATTCTGATAAAACTAGAACCTCAAGAACATCCTCCACCTCAAATGTCACCAAATGATCCCTATGTTCAAACCATGGATAATTAGCCATCGGGCCCCTCTAATCCATCTCCACCACCACGTGTCTCTTGACCACCTCCCGGTTTTCCAAATCTACCACCCGGATTTGAACCATTGCCATCAACCCAACCTTTGTTTGTTAACATTAACAACAACATACCTCTCCTCTCAACATGCATCTCCACTTGAAACATTCACATCCACCACGAAATCTTGAAATCAACGGATATTCCTAATCCTCAACATTTTGAGTTTTGTTCTATCCAAATGTCATGACTCTCTTCCCACAACATGTTTTGTTCAATGTTGTTGCACCATAAAGGCGTAAAATCCAAATTCTCCAAAACCGTGTCAACTACATGTTCTAAACATTCGACACCACTCAGCTCTCCATACACACACTACTTATCCGCATTAGCCGCTATAACCATCCACCTCACTCCTCGGATTTATGGAAAATGTCTTTTCTCAAGATTTAGGATTTTTAATTGTTTTCTTTAATTTTCTAGTTTAAGCTTATCATGTAATGGCTTTTACGCCAAATTTTATGTTTTATCCCTTATAATGGATTTAACATTATTTTTATTTGTTGTGTTGATGATGGATGTTCATTGTATATGTGTGCATTTGTGATTGTCAATATATATATTTTTGCTTGCCTACTAACTTTGTTTTGTAGCAACGCATCCATAGCTTGATTACTTGGTGCCCTAAGCAAAGGGGCGATAACGAGGGGGAGCACGTGCATTATTCTTTATTTTTTTTACTTTGATTCGTTACAAAGTCACTTTAGCATTCGTCAAAAATAGAACATGCAAGAAGGCTCTACACACTTTTTGCTTCGACAAAAAGGGGGAGAAGATATTGTAAACTCATCCACTAAATACTTATTTAGTAACTTTTAAATAAGCATGAGTTTATATTTTATCATCATCAAAAAGGGGGAGATTGTTAATACAAATATTCGCGCAAAAACGATATTTATATTTAATGATCTTCATGTTTTGATAATAACAAATATAATGTCATACTACGTAAAAGTTTACGTAAACAAGTTATTTAGTCGAAAGTTTACTTAACGCCGACAAATCACTTAAGGTATGAATATGGCATTATTAAACATAGTTAATGATCAAAGAAAAATATTATCATTTGCATAAATCTTTTCTAATTAAATGATTTAAGTTAAACACTTGTGTAATTTATTAACTAGTTATATTAATCATGTAAGACAAATTAGATAACCATAAGCAGAAACAATCTTTCCAAATCAAGAAAATCTTTTCTTATTCATGATAAGAAATATTTTGTTCTAGAAGAATCTAATAAACTAGTTTTAATAAGTACAAAACAATATTTTGTATAGATTTAGGGTTAATCATAAAATGACAAATGTTGTCCTAGCTCCACCCACGGATCACCACAATACACTGGCAGTGTATGGGAGATCTCGTGGTCGCACATATCACTCCCTTGGGACAGATTTGAATTCAAAAGGTTGCTTATAAATGCCACCTCGAGCTTTCAATTTTTATAAAGACTCTTGACAAATATCTATCTCATATATTTTATCTTTTTGTTATTCTTGATCATTATACTTGTTACTAATCCTTTACCAAGTGATCAACTATTCTACTTTTTTGTGAAAGAACACTCAAGAAGACGTCAAGCTTCAATGTTAATAGTTTAGTCTGTCATCCACGTTTGTGATAATTCATTCATCTTTGTATATCTTTTGTTGTGTGTTTTTGGTTGTGTGTATCATATGTGTCATGATAGGTTAGTATTTAGGGCATAAAAATACATAGTGTGTAAATGGTTCTATCTCGAAGTAGAACTCGGTATTTAGCTTAGTACCAGAAAAAGTGTAAGCGACGTGTACGGTTTTCTCCGCCTAAAGGGAGCTTGTTGACATAGTGAAGATAACTCTCAAGTTGGGTACTTGGGGAGTGGAGTAGGGCGAAGAGGAGCTTCGTAGCCGAACCACTTATAATCATTGTGTCATCGGTTTGATCCTTTTATCTTTCTTGTTTATATTTTCGTAGATTAGTTACTTACTTGTTGCATCGCTATCATATACACTGTGTATATCTCTTGAGTTCACATAAGTCGACAATCTAAGTTTTAATTTTAAAACGGTAAAAACTATTCAACCCCCCCTTTTAGTTTCCACACTTCGCACAACTTGCTTCAATACAATATTTTAATATTGTTGGACCTGAAACCGGTAGCCGCACACGTGAGTGCATCATTTGTTTTATGGTCTAACATCGGCTATTTTTTTTCATGTATATCGCCTGAAATTTGTTACAGGTGCTTGTGTGATCCATTGCCTGCACAATTGTATTTAGCGGCTACAGTGGTCTTCCTGAGCCGGCAGACACGTTGAGTTTAACTTTTTTTGTTTTGGAGTCAACGTAGATTTCTTATTTTCTTGTTTATTATTTGAGGTTTGAGTAGATGCTAAACTATGTAACAAAATAATGCATAAATATGATTTAACCTTATTAGAGAAGTTATTCATATTAAAAGCTGTAGCAGACACCTAAAGGGTTTCACCACTAAGTATGTTATCAAAATGTACATAAATCCCACATACATGTTTGTAAACATATTTCCAATTAAGTTTTATTAGAGTACCACTACAAAAAATTAGTTGAATTGTCCACACTTCTGAGGCATATTTTATATGGTACGTAAAAGTGTGTACTCACACCTCCGCACCCTTCCGATGTGTACTAACGTGTGATATAACCCCCCTCTATGCTACCGCAGTACTTAGGCTAAGAATCAACGCCCCAACCTCCCTCCCGCTAATATGCACCGCGCTCTAATACCTCGTCCCCGGACGCCCCCCCCTACCCCCCCCCCCTCCCACGCTGTGTCACTATACACATCGTCGCACCTCCAACATTCCTCTCCTTAAGTGTGGAAATCTTATCAAAATGGCCTTTGTTAAAAGTGTGGAAATAATTTCTCTTGAATGTTCACACTCTAAAAAAGTGTGACAAAATTACAAAACTTGTAAACATTGTTAATACTCACACTAAACGTGTCGGGAAAAGTGTCAAAATGTTACACTAATAGTGTGGCGTTTTTACTATAATTAGAGATTCAACACTGCAAGTAGTTTAGTTTAAGTGTTTTATATGTTAAAAAAGAGTATAGAATTTTATATCAATTTTCAGTTCATGATAAATAAAGGTTTATATTATAACTAATATAATAAACTCCAATTCAACATGTAACCGAAAACATGACAACATTCTAAACATGTATCACCCTCTTACAATGTAGTATATAACAAAAGAAGAATTCACTTCTTCAACCTATCTGGGATGTAAGATTGAATTGGTTTTTATCAAACAACACTATAGAGTTTGTAGTTTGGAGTTACTCTGAAAGTCAATGCCAAAGTTTTAGTACAGTTATCAAGAGACAAGGCAATTTGATAACTCTCACATTTTTTGTTCTTTTTTTGTTTGAAAAGCTGACCATAATGCAACTCGTTTTGTGATTTATGAATTTCATGCCATGAAGTTAATTAGAGATTCAACACTGCAAGTAGTTTAGTTTAAGTGTTTTATATGTTAAGTTTAATATACTTTCCATATCATACATGTTTCATATAATCATCAATATCAACCACACGTTTAAACATGAAAAACAACTTCATTAGATCTGGATTGGTAAGAGCCGGTGTTAGAAATTTAAACAATCTCAATGAATCACTAATCACAAATCCCGAAATGAGTGGGAGAGGCCAGGGCGAAATCAAAGAATCCTTCATTATGATCGATCTTCTATAGCCTGTATGAGCGAATTATATCATTCATCAAATAACCACAGAATTAATTAGAGATCTAATCTTGATAATGCCCCACATAAAACATAAGTTAGATTCGACTATTGTTTTTAGGAGTTAGGATTCGATATTTCGATCCTTTAATTCTGACATGAATATCATTCATTTGATTTTTGAGTTTTTAAGGGTTAGTGTCTTTCTTATTGCAACGGAGTCCTATAATTGTCCTATATCTGATTCGACATAATCATTAGGTTTTTTGGTGTACGATTACTGACGTATCCATTGGTTTCAAGATAATTTTACCTTTTATTCGTTATGGCGAGCTAGGGCTCAGCAGTAACGTCGACACACACTTATGATCTACAAATCTATTTTTGTTACGATTTCCCGACACCACTACTAACTAAAGAATCTAATGGAGGTGTGTAAAGGATATGGGACTGTTTGTTGATGATTATATCATATCCTGATCGCAAATCGAAAGCGGTACAAAGGTTTAGCTCGTTTGTTTTCGATTATTTATTAAGGTATGAATAAATGGTTACGACTTGTTGGGTAACCTGTGCACTTTATGGATTTGGCCGCATGCATAACACTCATAATGTCATAATATCTCTAATCATCTACGTGTCAATTACGAGTTGTAAACAAGAATAATAGATGAACTTACATTTCACGTTTCGTAATGCAAATGCTTTCTCATCACTTGCAACTTTGAGACATATATAAAACTTGACTGTTTTGACATTTTTTGTTTTAAATAGTTATGAATCAACTCAAAACGAAATCTCGAGCGTGATTTGGGATCCAGTTACGAGATGTCAACATGTGTTAAGTTTATGATGATCAATTAATAGATGTGTGTTGGATCGCGAACTCAAGATCACGGGGATTGCACTCACTACGAGTTAACAATTAAAAATAATAAATTTGAGGTTTATTTTGACGACGAACGTTTAACGATCGTTAAGGTATTTAACGGAAAAAGGACTAACACCATAAGGACAAGGACAATAGTACAAATTAAATAAATGATTGTTAACCTAAAACTAATAGTTACATAATTAATGAATTGATGTTACACAATTGGTGGCGATGTTAATAATCTAATGAATTGATCGTAAAATAATTGATGTTGCATAATTAAATGATTGATGTTACTTTTGTTTCACCAAGTAATACTGTAGGGTGGACTATATAAACACCATATGAGAGAGGTGAAAATACACACATAAATCCTAAAACTCTATCACATCCATGACCAACAATTCGACCCCTCCCCTTGGTTTGAATCGATCGCGAAATCTTTCGTTTAAACATGCAACGGTTATCAAGAGCTAGTGATTGGTTAACTCCGATACTTAGCGTGTGTACACGATGTGAACAATCTTTCCTTAGCATTTTTGCTTGGATTGTTTTCGTATAAACCCTAATTATGTTCATGAGATAACCCTAAGCAATTTGATTCTTGTTCAGGGCTAGAACAAAAAGGTATGTAACCCTAATTCGTTAATTATTCAAACATTTTTATTTATGTCCTTTATTTGCTTCCGAGCTGTAGAAATCTTACGATCTGGTGGATGCTCTACATACAGTTCAGACAGGCCCGGTAAACCCGTTAGTGAACATATATTGGAAATGAAAGGACGCATGGACCAATTACATACACTTGGGAAACCATACGACAATGATATGGCTGTTAACTTAATCAACATGTCCCTTAACAAGGATTTTGGTGATTTTTAAGAAACTTCATTATGCATTGCGCGTGGGGAAGTACAGTTACTGAGGAGCCCTAGCACTCACTGCTCATATGCGAACTTTGAAAAGGGTTGAAAGACAAAAGCACCTACTCCTCAATTATTTACAATACAAAAGGGTAGAGATAACAAGCCAAAACGCATGCCCCCCCCCCCCCGGCACCCCCCCCCCGGGGGGGGGGGGGGGGGCGAACAAGAAGAGTCAAAGGCAAGGGTAAACAGCGGATATGAACAAAGCAAGTTGCCTCATCAACCAAACCAAAGCCGTAAATCCTTTGAAAGAAAGGAAAATCCTAATAAGGTATCTACGCTTAGTCACCAACTGCGCCACGATCTTGATGGACACTTAGAAGAGGAACTGCCCTCCTTTTATATCGACGAGTCTTGGCGTGCAAATAAGAAGAAGTTCTTAGCCCGGTGCTGCAGTTTCAGGTAACTTATTTGCAATTGAGATATTCAAATCTAACTTACAAATTAAATTCCTGGGTTAAATGATAAGGGATGGCGTATTCATGTTTTGGAAAACCTGCAGAGGAGATTTAAAGAAGAAAGGAAACTATCTAATGGGGATCATATATGCAAGTGGGCAATGGAACAACAAGCAGCTGTTGGAAGCCATAGGAATGATTGACATTAGTTTTTACTACGTTCGGGTTTATTAACTGAAATTAAAACAATTGGTTTTATTATGCACCTCTATTGTAAAAGAGGTGTTGTTTCCCTTTCATGTTGTGTGGATCTTGGTTATCATCATAACTATTGCTAGTAATGGAATTTCTGTTTCTTTAAAAGGTATATCTATTATCTAGTGTTATATCCAGTGAATGGTGTATTTGAAATTGACATAAATAACACTGTCCCCAATAGTGGGGAGAGAAGGGAGCGGAAGATAAATTCTATTTTTAAGCATCATAAAAAGAGAAAGTTAGAATTGGATTCTACTGATCTATTGGCAGTTAGACTTGCCCATATTGGCAAGACTTCGCATGCAAAAGCTTCATCGTGAAAGGTCTTTTGAAAATACGATGAGAATCATTTGATAAATAGAATCTAGTATATCTGGGAAGATGACAAAGAAACCTTTTAATAGAAAAATGGAAAGGGCTACAGAGGACTACTTGGCGTTTAAATACATACCGGATGTAATTGCGGACCACCATAGAACATGTGAGTCAAGGAATGAGTGCTAGCGTCTACTTCTTAACCTTTTACGGATGATTTCATTCGTTATGGGTATATTTATTAACTATAAACATAAACACATGAGGTATTTTGAAACAATTTAAGGTTTTCAAAGCAAGAATACGAAATGCAACTCAGGAAAAAGATTTAAAAGCACTTCTCGATCCGGAATATAGGTGAGTGAAAATTTTACGCCAATAGTTTCTAAAAGATTATCTAAGTTACGAATGGAGATAATCAGAATCTTACTTCACTCCAATACACCACAATCAAACAGATTGGTGTATCATGAAAGGAGAAATCGAGCCATTATTGATATGGTGTGCGAATCTATGTTTAATCTTCTACTACTCTACCGTTAACCTTTTGAGGGATTATGCTTAGAATCTGACTGTTCGTAATCTGTAATATGGTACCCACAGAAGGTAGGTGATAAGACACCATATGAAAAATGGTCAAAATGGCAAAGCGCCGAATTTGTCTTTATTTAAAGAGGTCTGGTGTGGTTGCGAGCGTATGTGAAACGTGACTCAGCTGATCGAAACTCCACAGAGATCTGTTAAGTGTTATCTTCTTGTAGATACCCTAAGGAAACTAAGGGTTACTACGTTTTATTTTCCCCTGAAAACAAGTAATTTGATGCTAGGTATGGAGATTTATCTTGAAAGAGTTAACTGCATACTCAAGAATCAATGGGAGAGATTATGACATAGAAGATGATCATATGGGTCCTATTTTTTGTAAACCCATTACCTTCTGAAAACACGTAGCGAAACCTGAAAGGCTGGTCCTCCATCGAATCATTCTTGTCCGTAGTTCTGGAAAGGTACTAAACCGTTAGACACACCAACCGTCTGTGTCTAAACATGGAGGTTGAAGATGAGTAGTAGGAATCTTGAGTAGAACCATGCTAATTTATAAACACCATACCTTTTGACACCTAATCAAGGTAATATGGCAAGGGCAATGATGAGGAACATGAACTCCAGAAAAGATATGAAGTCCTCTGGACTTGAAGTAGACCCTCCACCTAAATGCTAAAATATTAAGAGAGAGAAAGTGGAATCTCTTCAAAGAAGAAGACTGACATGGATGGTAAAGTACAACACCTATAAAGCCTCGTCTGGTAGTCTAAAGGCCTACACTCTAACCTATGCAGAGTTTAGACTACGAGGAGAAACGTTTTCATCCACTGTAGCGACAATAGAGCTATCAGGATTCTAATAGCAAGCAGCGACTAAGATATGAGATTTGTGCAAATAGAATGTAAAAACTGCAATCTTGAATGGTCCGCTTAGATGAAGACATCTAAATTGAGCAACTATGAAGGGTATATAAATCCAGGTAATCCACAACCGATGTAGCAAACTTCAAAGATCTATTTATGGTTTGAAGCAAGCATCACGTCCAAAGAATAAAAACGATTTTGATGAGAAATCAAAAGGTTTGATTAATACTACAAAATCGTAAGAGTCCATTGGTATATAGCAACATGCTAGAGGGAGTAATAGTAGTATTCTGGAATCCTCAAATGTTGATGGACATTTAAACATGTGGACAACTCTTACCAAAGACTATAAGGGAAGTATTAAGAATAATCTTGGAAAGTGCTTTTTCTATGAAGGATTTTATGAGAAGCTGCATACAATCAGGTGAATTAATATATATAGAGATAGACTCAGCGTTGATTGGACTTAATCAAAGTGCTTACTCGATAAGAATAATGAAGAACTCAGTATGCAAAAACTTTAAGAAAGGTATTATACCGATGGAAGACAAACATGATATGAGTAATCGAAATGGCGCTTCATCAGATGAGGAAACACTTACATGAAAAGGTACCTTATGCTTCGGCTGTAGGTGAATCTAATCCATATGTATGCTGTCAGGTGCACAAGGCCAGATGTGGCTTTGCTCAAACTTAGTCAGTCGATATCAACAGAAATCCAAGAAAGCTCCACAGGGTTGCTGTTAAACATATCTAAAGTATCTGAAGAATACGAAAGATATGTTTTTTTAGTGAACGAGGAAATCCAGATACAGAAACTTAATGCGTTACAGGAGTTTCTGTGATCGTCCTTGCAACGCTGATAAAGATTGAAAACGAAGTCTCAGAACGGGTATGTCCCCTTTGTCGTCAACTGGAAGACATGTATCTGGAAGACAAAAATGCAAAGACAACATTGCAATTCACGCAACGCAATCTGAGTACATGAGTTTGCGTTCGAGAGCTGCAAACGGAAGCCGTTTGGAATAGGAAGCTTTTGTGTTTGGAGATCTTGAGTGATGCCTTCAATAAATAAACCTCTTAAATGTATTGAGACAATTCTGCTGCAATCAAGCGCCAAAGAACCTGGAGTCATGAAAAGCGGCCAGACATTTTTCTGCGTAGATACACTAATGTCGAGATACAAGTCGAGAGTGGGAAATTCAAATTGAAAACAGTTCACTACAGATAATAACCTAGCTGGTGCTTTTACTAAAGCTTTACCTAGAGGAATGGTTAACGAACATGCCAATGGAATGACTTCGATTACTAGTATTTCATGCCTATCTGTGATTAGTGTTTGGGATAATGGATGTGTAAACATATTATTTGATAAAATAAAATGAAGGTTATTGTATTTGTTATTTACTTTTGTATCCCTATTTTACATTTTTTAAATACCTTGAATAAATGAAAATAATCTAAATGTCCGATTCGATTAATGATATGGAATATTATTTGCATTAAGACAAATCTGAGTATTGGTTAGACATATACTTGAAAGTAATAGTTGAAGCTATGACATAACCAATTTCACATGATATTTAATGAGTTGAATATAGGACTTATCCCAACTATGTGATTATACTTTATGGATCTTGTCATTAAGTAAATCATAAATAGTTATCCTCAGACTTGAGATACCAGGAAACTGTTATGGATCTAGTGCATTTCTGTGAAGCAATTTAACGCTAAACGTAACTGGTAGCTATACCGATTGTTTTCAGAAGTGTGTGCAAAATCCATGAGTTTTGCTTGTAGATTAATAAAGGGATTTGTTTCCTTCAAATACGTTTTGAAGTGTTTAATACAGCTGGCCCCTTGTTTTTTTGGGATTTGTAAGATGTAATTGTGGCCACACCCAGGATTTCTGGAATATGTTCAGAAGATTTGGTTAATCATGCTCAATCAGATAAAACAAGAAACAAACCCGTGTGAAGATATTTGATCTAAAAGTTTCATATTCACATATATTTATACCTTATGTGCCCATGTTTTTATGGAATGCAAATAATCAATTTCGCAAGATGCGTTTCTAAGTCCTTACTTAGTCTTTTATCAAACATTTATGAAGACAGACTTGCTTAGAGTTTGTTTGGTTAATAAAACACTACTGATGAATGATGTGTTAGTTTATGGATGATAAATTAATAGATGTGTGTTAGGATCGAACTCAAGATCACGGGATTGCACTCACTACGAGTTAACAATTAATAAATAATATATTTGTTAATTTTACACGTAAACGTTTAACGGTCGTTAAGTATTTAACGGAAAAGACTAACGACCATAAGGGCAAGGACAAGTACATAATTACATAATTGATGTTACATAATGTTACATAATTAATGTTACATAATTAATGAATTGATGTTACACAATTGATGTTACATAATTAATGAATTGATGTTACATAATTGATGTTGCATAATTAATGAATTGATGTTACTTGTTCACCAAGTATTAGGGTTAGGGTGCCTATATAAACACCCATATGGAGAGGTGAAAGACACACAATAATCCCTAAACTCTATCACTCCTTTGTCCTACATTCGACCCCATAACCTTGGGTTGATCGGATCGAATCGTTCGTTTAAACGCTACGTGTTATCAAGCCTAGCGTTGAATGGTTAACTTAGATACATAGCGGGTGTACAGGATCGGGAAACAACTTTCTTAGATTGTTACTTGGATTGTTATACGTAATTAAACCCTAATTAGGTTTATTGGAGAAATCTCTACAGCAAAATATTGCTTCCTATGTTCGAGGCTAGAAACAAAAAGGGTATGTAACCCTAAATCGGTAATATTCAAACATGTTATTTTATCCTTTATTTTGCTTCCGCTATTCTAAGCTTGATGTTATGGTATTAGATATAATTGTTACGGAAGTATAATACCTTCAAGATCAGCTGAGTCTATATAGACATTACTCATTCTTTAGTAGAAAAAAAACTAAAAAGTCACGAAATAGATATTTATCTTCAGGCAATAAGAAGTGTTTTAAGTTTTAGTTACTATAATGAACTTAGATACACACGTATGACCCCAAAGACCCTGTACAAATTCTAGACATGCATGATCCTGAATCTATACTATATAGGTGTTTCACTTTGTTAAGTTTATCTCTTTCAAAAAAAATGACTAAAATTTTGGTCTTTTTAAAAAATCCATTCAAAATCCTGAATCTACAACTGGGTTTAACTGTTTCTTGAACTCACATGCCAATAGTTGTTGAAATGTTAAAGTAAAAATTGTGTCTAAATTATCAAGACAACTCACATCGTACTATATAGTCCACAACAATTTTCAAATTTTGAGTATACTAAATCTTGCAAGATCCATAACCCTTCATCTTTGTGATGATTTATCAATGTACTTTTTTTTTTGTGACAACTGAATTATTCTGCTCCTTTGCAAGTAGTTTAGTTTAGCGTTTAAGAAAAGTTGGGTGAATCAAATCTATATGCAATCGTCGTGTGACTGATTAAGTTACCCTTTGCGAAACATCAGTAGCTTTCGTTAGTGAACCAAAATTCAAACTCCGGGTTTCATGAGTTTTTTTAGTTGGACTAGTGAGGGTGACACATGTATCGAGTTGGATAATTCTGGCGACACACATTGGTTGGTACATTCATAGAACAAAGTTGTCAATCTATCTCTTGATACCTTCACTAGAAACTAAAGCAACAAAGAGAGCTTAAATCACCGATGTTGTACTAGAGTTGCCGCCTATCTTAGTCATCTTAGTTTAAATGATTGAACGATGATGGTAAGAGCTTAAAGGTTCAAACTCATATGTGCTCAATAGAGACATTACATGGAGGGCCAAGCCTTAATTCATTTTCGTAACATGCCACAGCAGAATCAACATGGCTAGGTAAGTTCACGAGGATCGGTGAAACGTTTAGACATCGAAATAAACATCGACAGCTATTCGACATACATAGAAAATTGCTAAATATTTGGTTGCATAAACATATGTACAATTTAAATAACAAGTTTCACTACAACAAACAGTTCATTTGGGGTCGGCTTTTATTTTGGGTCGACAATGTCGACCCAAAACTCGGCATGGGACCCACTTTTTTTCAACC
>BQNB010120545.1:2997-17607 GCA_026074375.1 Tanacetum coccineum | reverse complement strand
CTGCCTATAAATACTGCTCCATCCCTTGCAGAAAATCAAACCTCTTTTCATAAATTTTCTCACACTTCTTTCTCTCTCTAAAAACCTTCTTTCTCTCACTAACATCTCTTGATATTGTTTCAAGTGATCTAATCTCTTCTTCTCATCTCTTCCCTCTCATTCAGGTGAAAGAAAAGAACACTCGTATTCGTCAAGAAACGAAGTGTTGATTAGTGATCTTTCCTCCTTTCTTCTAAGTATGAAATCTCTATTGTAATTATTTTGTGTATTTGTGTGATTCGGATATTGTGTAAATCCAATAGTGTAGATCTAGTGATCGTGTATTGATTGTGAAGTGGTAGATTGGTTCTAGCTAAGATTAGTACTAGACATTTAGCTTAGTGTCGGAAAATAACGTAAGCGACGTATAAACGGTTTTCTCCGCCTGAAGGGAGCTTGTTGACATAGTGAAATCTCAAGTATGATACTCAGGGTGTGGAGTAGTGGTCCATCCGAATCGATACGTATAATATAATATAATATATAGATACGTACTAATAAGGAAGATGATCAATAATAGTATAGTATAGTTTTTTTCGTCGGGTTCAAGAAATTCACTTTTAACCAAAGCAATTTCAAAAACCTTCCGGGTCGTTTCCTCAGCGAGAGTTGAATGGAAATCTACGTTCAAGTTGTAAATCGAGCTTGAATAGCATAAAAGTTTTTGATTTGGTTTTCTAAGTCTACTAAAAGGAAAAGCATATAAAAGGGAAGCTAAACTTTTGGTTTTAAACTAATTTTTATACTAAAAATTAAACTAATATTTAAAACTACAAGATTATACTAAAAATATAAATGACTAAAATGCTTGCTAAGTGACGTGAAAATGTTCATTAAGTTCGGACTTAGGTTTAACGAATTAAAATGACAAGTAAAATGAAATGCTTAAAAATAAATGACAAGAAATTAAATTGGATTAAAAATAAATGACGGAATGTAAATCGAAAAGACAATACTTATGACTAAATATTTTTTAAATCTTTTTAAACCCGCGCCTAAATTCCAAATCACTAATCACTTAACAAGCACTACTAAATCTACTCACTACTCATAATGAAATAAAAACTAAACATTTTAAAAATAAAGCTACACTAAGCATGGCATAAATCAAATAGGCAAACATAAAATAAAACGATAAAATAAATCTACACTAATTAATTGAAAAAAGATTAGAAAATGAACCGAATTGGAGACCTGCAATTTAAACGATTACCACCCGATTTATTTAGCTAAAACAATTAATCAAAGTCGGTCTAGCTAAATAAATCCTTAAGCTCCACGCCTCATGAGTTGACCGGTACCAAAAGTCACAACACAAAACAAACTCTTAATGTAAACAGTTAACATTGCAATTTACACAACTAAACAATTTAATGCAATCAATTCGCAGATCCAAAATCACGTAGCCTATTAGTGCAAAGAAAACCCAAGTTATATCAATGTGGCCCAACAAAGCTAACAAAAGGCCCAAATTGTATTAATCAAATAAAACTCAAACCATAACAAACCAAACGCATTCAGTTGTCAAAATCAAGTAAGAAGCTAGCTTATTTAATTCTCTCTAATAAGCTAAAGCATGAATCAAATAAGCTCACACGATTAAACTAACAAAATAAGCATTAATCACTTTCAAAATTATTGAGTCGATTATCTTAAAAAATTTTACATAAGCAAACTAGTCTAAGAAAATAACAAGATAAGCACATGAAATAAGTAGTAAATAAAACCTAGGATAAGCATTAAGCACTCAAACGAAACAAATTACCAAACGAATAAGAAAATAAGCTCATAAAATTTGATCTAGCACTTTAAGCTACGAAATCTTAGCTTATAGAATAAGCTCTCATGAAACAAAAATAAATGAACCAATAAGCACCAAATAAGCTAACCAAGATTTATATTCAACTTCAAACCAAAACTATTATATTATATTAAAAAGCTTGAGACAAGAGTTGAGTACAATAAGCATAAAATATGGAAATAAGCAATTACATTTATGAATTAAGCTAAAAATATAAAAACTACACTAAAAAATAAAACTAACTAACTAACTCCTTTAAAATGAGGGGAGTGGTTACAATTTATATGGGGTGAGAGAGGGGTGAGTTGTGTAAATTTTTCTTTTCAATCCTCATTTACACACTTGAACCAATCAGAGGCCAGGAAATAAAAAGTGCGGATCATGATCCGCCCGTTGGTAGTGCGACACGTGTCATTCCTTCAATTAGCTTTCTCTCAACGCAGTTTTTACGTCCGTGTGATCATTTCTCAATTGCAAATTGAAAGTTTGATTGTTGTAACTTTACATAATGACATCAAGCAAGGCACTAAAGGTAGTTGACACAAAACTCCTATCGGCACCCAAATCAAATAACATGGAAGCATAATGATTATTGAGAAGGAATGTACCCGTGACAACGTTTGAATCAAGGTTGGCTCCTCCTCCTTCGATTGCATAAGCTCTTGCCTTAGCTTTATTGTTCCCATTCTTATTCCATGCCTTATTTCCACGTCCTAATTTCTTACTTGGGGGACATAGTTTCTATGATGTCCTTGTCGTCTCAGATCATAGCAGTATTTCCCCCCCCCCCCCCCTCCCCCCTTCCTCTTTTTTTTTTTTTTCGCCTTTTTTTTTTCCCCCCCCTCACCCCCTCCACCCTTTTCCCCCCTGTTTATTTAAAACTGGGCCCTCTGAGGTGTAGCAGCAACTGCGGCTTTATAATCCCTAGTGATGTGACTAACCCTCTTGCAGTTACCACACTTCACCATACACGGACCTTCGTGGTGCAATCTGCACTTGTTGTAGTATGGCAAGGCTCTAACATACCCTCTTCTTTCAACATTATTCTCGATCGTATAAGCCCTTGCCACATTCTGACCATTAACATTCTGCCTCTTAAAAGGTTGTTGTTGTCCACGATTGTCTCTTGAGTTATTGTCGAACCTTTTCTTGTTCTTAGCACTCTTGATAGCATAACCCTTCAACTTTTGGTCCATCAAGTTGTTAGCAATACGGATTGCATCCTGGAGTCTAACAGGTTCAGCAGCAATCACATTCCCTTGAATGTTATCCGAAAGACCTCCAATGTATTTCTCAACCTGATCCTCCTCTTCCGGAACCATCATAGTACACAACAGAGTCAACTCTTGGAACCGCTAGTTGTAAGCAGTCAGGTCATTAACCTTCATGGTCAAATTCCACAATTGTCTCCATTTTTTAGATTCCATTCCTAGGATAATACACCTCAGTCATTAGCTTCATTATTGCCCTCCACGTCATGGCATAAGCATCATCAACTCCAACTGTCCTTTTATGAGAATTCTACTAAGTTAATGCACCATCTAACAAGGTGCATGATGCATACTTAACTTGATACCTCAATGGGCAATTACTGATATGAAACACTATTTCCATTTTTTCAAACCAACGGGTTAAACCAACAACTCCTTCAGTTCCCTTGAAGTTCAGCGGCTGACACTTTACAAAGTATTGGTAGGTACACTCTCGTGCAACGGGTGCAACACCTCCATTGTTCACATTGGGGTTTCCATTCCCATTCCCATTATCATTTCCATTATTAGCATTGGCATTGACATTGTCGTCTTGTTGCTCATTCTCCATTTTTGTTTCGGTTCCAGGGTTCCTGGACGCGTCATACGCTTTTAGGGCTTCTTCCACGCGCTTGGAAATCAGCTCGTTGATTACATCATGGGTCATCCTAATACATTTATCAGTCGGCATTTTTCTACATCACCCAAAAATAATCATCGTGGTGAGATCTGAGGTAAGATGGAATTACCATAAACGTTGGGTGGAACAATTTATTTTCAATATGAGAATTCGAGGTTAATATGAATGCACGACAAGGCCACGATCAAGTTAATAATAACATATTACATAAAAGATAGGAAAATACGGCATTAGATAACTAACATCATAACATAGATAATAGGAAAATATATTTCATAACATCGAATATAGCCGAATACATCGCGATTTTCTAAGGGAGGATTCTACAAATCGCTAATGCCACTACTACTCCAAAAGTACTGATCAATACATGAACGATGACAGAACAAGATCTAGGAGCGATAACCCAAATATCTCCTAGCATAAGTCTCAACTCTCCCAATCCTCGCACGATCATAAAATCAAAATCAGTGGATCTGCCTCAAATCCCTCTGAAGATACGTCATACTACATCGAAGAAGGTCAACTCACTGTCTCTCAACATCTAACATACCTTTGATTCTCCTGTTATCTCGCTCCAACATACCAATCCTCTCTGACATAGCTCCTGCATTTTCTTATCTCTGGACACTCTCGATAACTCTAATCCTATGAACCGGAATCTCTACGATGTGATCATATAGCTCATGCATGACCACGTCCAAACCTCTCTGCATAACCTCTAAAGATACATTAGTACTAACTAACTCAGGAGAATCCTCTCTAATAGGCTCAGCCGTGTCATCTGAAATAACAGGATGAGTAACTCGATCAACCTCAATCTTAATCGTGCCTCTCATACTAGACTCGGCCTCCTCCTCGATCGATGTCCCATCCTCAACTCTAACGTCCATCCCTCTAGCTGTAATATCATCAGCAAACGCAATGCAAACATCGATATTGGCCTGGATATCAGAATCAACATAGGGCTCGGTGTAAGGCTCATAGCTATCCTCAACATCAACTCCTAAACCAACCACTCTAGGTACATATGGCACATAGCCCTCCTTTAAACTAACCTTAAAATCAGTTACAAAATCAAAATCCCTAATCCTCTTATGAGGCTGCAATAGGTCAGCGCGTACGGGAGATAGAGCTCTGCACATGGGTGAGGCTATGGGTACTAATAAAGTAGGGGACCTACATCTCTTACGAGATGGCCTCGCAGGAATTGTAGTTGGTGAATCACAAAGAGAATCTCATATGGTATAAGCTGATGAAGAATCTCTCAAAGAAGAATCAGATGAAGTGTCTGAATGAGAATCAGATGTAGTCTCTAACGAAGAATCTGAAAGAGAATCTCGTGATGAGTCATCTGAGGTGAAATGATCTGATGAAGAGTAATTCGCTGAATATCTCAATGGAATTCGGTGAGTAGGTAATGATCCAACACTCTTCCTGGCAGTCAACATCTTAAGTACCCCATTGGGTTGGGTACAATAGGGTCGACCAACATGAATCGGCTATCCCGATAAGATAAGAACAACTGGTCGGCGGGTTAATCCGGGTGGTGCCGGTAAAATCTGACGGATAGGTAGTGATGGTGGTGATGAGCATGTTTCTACTCGGCTCCTCTACCGAGCAATTGTGACCTTATACGAGTCCTACGATGGTGGTGTATCAGGAGTGTCACGGTCAGATGAGTCAGTGCAAACGAATGGGGAAGTGTACTGAATAGTAGGAGCAATAGGTGGTATAGTGGGTACAATAGGTGAAATAGTAGGTGTATCAGTGGATATCAGTGAGGTGTTATCATAAATGACAGGTAAATCAACAGTAGGTGCAGTGGCTGGAACAATAGTAGGGATCATGCCGAACAAGATAACTCGAGCAGTGGACGTCCCCAAGCTATCCTCTAATGAATCCAAAGAAATCAAGATGACAGGAAAAGCTATGAGTAGAACAAGCAATAGTTCATATAAATCCCTTTATATCAGCCATACATATGTAGGGGAAAACTAAATAGATATAATACAAAGTAGAGTACATTATGCAAATTATATAGAGCGATATGAAATTATCAGTTACGTAAAATAATAACATTTATAATTATTATATGTAAGGCAAGATGGGATCACCTAAGGGCACAATTACTTCACGTATGGATCACATACTGGTTATAGACCACACATAGTTAAACTACCTGGTTCTTTATAACCTTGGCTCTGGATACCAATCTGTCACACCCCCAAACGGGGCTTGGACGGAATACGTGTCTGAGGGCGTGACGTCATACATACCACAGATACAAGGCATAGAAAACGACCTCTAAAGGGGTATGTTTTAGAAAAGTCATAACTCGTTGCATAAATTTTTAAAGTAAATAATTCTTACAAACCATTTCAAAGCAATTTAAGACATCGTGGAATCAATATTAAAATGTAGCGGAAGCAATAATAAGTTTTTAACAAAAGACAACGAGTATGAAATATGATTTTCTTAAAACTGGGCGAAGTCACATTGCACATAGACTTCTAGTAGCACACCTTGAAAATCCAAGCTAAGTACATGAGAAAAACATGCTTAAAACGTCAACATAATGTTGGTGAATCCATAGGTTTATTTCAAACGTAGTTATAGTGGACCACAAGATTTCCAAACGTATGCGACCGTTGTAACGGATACAACTTCACATAAAAGGTATTTACATTGCGCTAAGCTTATGACACCACAACAAATAGTGGAAAGTAGCATGTACATTCCATATAAAGTTGCCCTGGTAGGTGTCCGACCAAAGACCACCCAAAACTAGTTTCAACATGAAATACATCCGTTGGCCTGTACATCAGTCGTACCTGACCAATAAGAATTACTAAAGCTGGATGGGGATTATTAGTCCCAATAGATCTATTTACTCACTCGTACTTTTAACTAGCAGTCGGTTAAAGGTAATTAACGGTTCATGATAGTACGGGCAAATAGTGGTTTAACGCTACTTAGGCAACACGTAAACAAGGGAAAGTATCATGTAAAGTACTTGTGTTCAGTTTAAGAAGACAAGCGATGTTTCTCACCCGAAAGTTGTAAAACATTTATTCAAAACAAGTAAAAGTGGGGATATGAACTCACCTTGATTTGGTGTATTAAAGTAGTGAAAAGGCTAGAAGAAAGATCACACAAAATCGAACGACGGTACTTGAACACGACCTAAGTAATATAGGTTTGATTTAGAATTGGAATAATAGGGAGATACTATTAATGCATAAACGTTTGTCAAAATACTTTAGTTTATGTTTTCTAAAACTAAAGTATTAGTAATCGTATCGTGGTTGTAACGTTTGACTCGATAACGTACGTCATAATATTATGTATATATATTACTACCTAATAATAGTCAAGTATATATATATATATATATATATATATATATATATATATATATATATATATATATATATATATATATATATATATATATATATACATATATATGTATATTGGCACCTTACCCATTCCCTTATAAATAGTCAAGATGTTTTAAATAATAACGTCTTCTAAATATTTCTAAGTGTAAGAATTTTATAAAATTTCGACATTACCCGTTCGTGTTTACAAGTTTTCTAAAGGCGTAGACTTAATTAAAAACCACTTTTAAATCACTTTCAACTTACATTTCCTAAACACAATCTCTATACTATCAAAATCTCTTGATAACTAGTCTGAAAACTCGTTTGGATCCTTATTGGGCTTTTAGGCCCAATAAGCCTGATTTGATGATCCGTTAAACTAAAAGTCCAAAATAAGCAAACGTTTAGTATCCAAGCTCGGATATTATCAAATAAGCTATAGACAAGCTTATCCCATAAGCTACACCGTGGGCTTAAAGCCGCGGTGTTTTGTCTCATATTGGGTCGTAGCCCGTTAAACCAAATACGTGGGTTTAAACTTATCCATTTAGTCCGATAAGAAAACCGTTACACAAATAAGCACTCGACTTACTAATAAGCTATTTATAAGCTGAAATAAGCCAAGAAAAAAGCCCTAATAAACCAAACCATGGGCTTAAGCCATGGTTTGGGCTCCCTTATTAGGCCGAAACCATTTAAGACATACGGGCCCATTAATTAAACCTGATAAGCCAAATAGATATCAAATAAGCTCTTGGTTCTCGAATAAACCATCAATAAGCTTTCAATAAGCCAAGAGGAATAAGCCAACCGTACGGCTTATTAGTTAAACCTACAGTTTGGGCTTTGTTGTGGGACGATGCCCAATAAACTCGTTAAACATACTTGGGCTTATTTATTAAGCCAAATAAGCTTACCACCTTTTTCTTTATCACAATAAGCCACAAAATAAGCAAGGTACAAGTATAAGCCGAATACAAAATAAGCTAAACGAAACCTTTTGTTTCCCTTAATGGGCCGAACAAAAAAATATAAGCCCATTAAACCAAACAAGCTCTTCGTGAGCTTATTATTAAGCCGAAACATCAAATAAGCCATAAGTCATAATATTTATTATATAAAAATAACCACGATCATGAAACTATGATTTCCTTGTCTTCCTTTTTTTATTTTTGAGCCATATATATAACCTTTTAATATTTATGTAGTTTAAAAATCTAAACTTTTATAATTTCTTTGTACAACTTACATTTATGCATTATGTAGAACACAAAAGTACAAGATTTAAGAAGATTGGATGACTTACAAAAATGGATGATTAGAAGGTGATTAAGGTGATTAGAACTAACTACAACCCAAACGTTGTGTTTTAAATACCCAAATAATCATACAAAATCAACCCAAACTCTTCTATCTTCAAGTGGTTTTGATCAAAAGATGAAAGTTATGGATGTGTGTGTGTTCTTGGTGGCGTTCGAACAAGAGAGAGCAAAGAGAGGATGTGTGTGTGTGTTTTCTAGAGAGAGAGAAGTATTGTATGGAGAATGAATAATGAACCTAGACAATGTATGCATATGTTTTCAAATTTTAGTATCTAGTGTGGTTGTTGGTGGTGTTGTCCGATCGTGGGCAAGAAAAAGGGAAAGAAAGGGGACCAATTTGATCTCCTAATTTCTAACTCGTGCAAAGGTGGTTTAGTTTTTATTTCTAGGTATATCATGCACACATAGACACAAGTTATTATTTATGGTCTACGATAATACTAAAAAGGCGTAAGGACTTCACGAAAATTTCTGAAATTTTAAATACCAACTTAAAACGTAGAAATGCGGCTATTGCTGAAATACTACGATAAATAGCAACCCGGAATGCTTTCGATAATGATTCTCATATAATCACGGAATAACCTCCCGGTTAAACGTATAAATTACACGTAACTTATAAAATATAAATTACTGGACGGAATTGGTTAAAATATTGGCCTGATATTTATGAGGTGTCACAGACACTTACGACCATAGAGTGCCTCAAATGGAGTAGCCTTGATGCTAGTATGATAACTATTTTTGTAGGAGAACTTTGCTAGCGGCAAATGCTTATCCCAGCCATTTATGAAATCTATTACGCAAGCACGTAAAATGCCTTCAAGAGTCTAAATGTTTCTTTTGCTTTGTCCATCAGTCTGTAGATGATAAGTTGTACTCATATCCAACCGAGTGCCTAAAGCCTTCTGAAGCGATTACCAAAAACGTGAGGTAAATCTGCTATCACGATCAAAAATAATAAAGATCAAGTGCCTAAAGCCTCTTCTTCTTTGTCTCCCCACTCAAACTTCACAACCTTCTGAGTCGGTTTAGTCATGGGCTTGGCGATCTTTGAAAATCCTTTAATAAATCGTCGGTAATAACCAACAAGACCTAAAAATTAACGAATCTCCGTTGGAGTCTTAGCAAATGCCTAATCCTTTATAGACTCGATCTTGGTGGGGTCTACATAAATGCCTTCACTATCAATCACATGACCAAGAAATTGTACTTTCAGAATCCAAAATTCACACTTTGAAAATTTTCAGTACAACTCCTCCTTCGTAAGTAAACCTACAATTGACTTAAGGTGCTCTTCGTGCTCTTGCTTGATCTTCGAGTAGATCAATATGTCATTGATGAAAACAATCATGAACTTTTCCAAGTATGGCTTACACACCCGATTCATGAGATCCATGAAAACCATCGGCGCGTTGGTCAAACCAAATGGCATAACTTGAAATTCATAATGTCATTAACGAGTTCGGAAAGCGGTCTTCAGAATATCTTCCTTGCGAATTCTAAGTTGGTGATAACCCGATCTTAGATCAATCTTCGAGTAGATGCACGATCCTTGTAATTGATCAACTAGGTCATCAATTCTAGGAAGCGGATAACGATTCTTCACCGTCAGCTTATTCAACTCTCTATAGTTGATAAACATCCAAAAGGATCCATCCTTCTTCTTGACGAACAATACCAGAGCTCCCTAGGGTAAGGAACTTGGTCATATATAAAACCTTTATCAGACAGCTCTTGCAACTGGTCAGACAACTCTTTCATTTTCAAATGAGCTAATATATAAGGTTCTCGTGCTACAGGTGCAGCACTAGGTACCAAGTCGAATTAAAACTCCACTTGTTAAGTCGGTGGAAGTCCATGCAAGTCTTCGAGAAAGACTTTCGGGAAATCCCTCACAGCCGGCACGTCCTCAAGTCGCTTCTCCTTCGACTTATCCTCCGGCTTCTTCTCGGTGATGTGTGCCAAAAACACATGACATCCTTTCTGCAAATATTTCTGGGTTTTGGTACACGATATGATGTCCAGTCGGGATTCGCGTCTACCGTCACTTCTATCGCCTCAAACAATAAATATCTAATCGCCATAGGGAATACGAACAATTTTCTCATTGAAGACAATTATGGCATGATACCTCGACAACCAATCCATACTAATGATAACGTCAAAACTACCAAGCTCTATGGGCATTAAATCTATGTTGAACTGATGATTTAGCATGTTGAAAGTACAACCTCGAATTATGGTATCAACCGTACTATTTTCTCATTAGCTAACTCAACGTCATACTTTTTTCACTACTCCCAGCTGCATTCCCAGTCATGTTTCCATGATTTTGATTCGTCAGTTTTGGGCAATCACTTTTGTAGTGCCTTTGCTTCCCACATTCATAACACGTAACCGTGTTTCTTTGATTTCCCATGGGGCTCTTTGGTCAGTTGTAGCGGTGGGGCTCCTACAATCCTGAGACATGTGGCCAACCTTCTTGCAACTTGTGCACTTCACAATGCATTGACCATTATGATGCAACTTGCATCGGTTACACAGGGGTAGCTTACCAGTATAAACTTTTCTCTTACCAGGCCCAGCTGTGTAGGCTCTTGCTACATTATGCCTTTTTAAAGGCGGTTTCTAAATATGGTTGTCCCTTGGAGTGTTTTCTAACCTTCTCTTGTTGTCGACTTGTCTAGCAGCATAGGTACGTACCTTCTGATCCATTAAGCTGTTTTCTAGCTTAACAACATCTTGCATTCTCATTGGTCCAGCAAAGGTCACATTCCATTGAATGCTATCTGGAAGACCATAAATGTACATTTCTACCTTCTGCTTCCTTAGGTACCATTCTTAGGCACAACAAAGCTAGTTCTTAAAAACGTTGTATGTAACCTACAACATCGGTTTCTTTCACTATCAAGTTCCACAATTCACCCTCTAGCTTCTAAATCCCATTTCTTAGACAGTAGGCTTCAGTCATCAACTTCATCATTTCCTTCCACGACATCTCATTTGCTTCATCAAGTCCAACAATCCTAGCATGTGAGTTCCACCATGTCAGAGCATCATTTAACAAGGTGCAAGCAGCGTACTTCACTTGACATTTCACAGCACAGTTTCTGATATTAAACACATACTTAATTTTCTCAAACCATTAGGCTAATCCTACAGCCCCCTTTAGAAAACCCATATTAGTAAGTGTTGACAAATTAAGAATTCCATGTACGTGCATCACGAGTAGTGTGAACGATCCTTCTAGTATCACTTCTGCCGTCAGAATTGGCTTCTATCTCTATATCACATACCACTTCTCAGAACCAATTCTGGCGTTTTGATTAGCCTTTTAAGTTGCCAACTCATTAGCCACGTATTGGGCTACCAATTCTTCAATGGCATCGGGAGTCATTCCTTGTCTCATGACTGACATGATTCTTTAAAATCACAAGAATACAATACACGTGAGATTTCATACAACTACAACAACATAATGCAATGGATAATAAATAAGGAGATCGCGACACACAAGACATAATAATAATGGTATCACGACACGCAGAGATATTAGAGACTTGACCAAAGCAGTAAATAAATCGACATCACAAAATAGTGTAATCAAACCAACATTGATAGATTTCTAATGCTTGATACATTGTTTTTTCAAAGAAATATAATAATACACTTGTCACATCAAAAACTACCAGCCGGGTACTACTCGATGCTTGGTAGACTACAATAAGCTATAATGATATGATCTATCTATCTCCTCAACCCAGCATCTTTGAGTCTCTTAATTCGGGCCTCTAACCCAGTCTCTTAAACATCTCGGCCAATGCTGTCTCTCTGGAGTGCATTGATCTGGATCTCAACTGCAGCAAGTCTAGCGGTTAATGTCACGACCTCTCTCTCAAGGGTCTCGATCCTCTCTAAAGCAGTGAACCTCTTACGAGGTGGTAATAACTCAGCAGACAAATAATGTAGAGTAGGTGCTGGTGAAGCTAGTGTGGGCGACTCTCTACACCTCTTGGGAGGTGATCCTGTAGACGATGATGGTAAAGATAGGGGCCTCTTGCGCGATGGTCCCGAATGAGCAGGTGATCGTGGTGGTGAAGATGGATAGGCAGTAATACAAGCGTCAACACGCGTAAGAATAGATGGTGGTAGTAGAGGTTGGGGTTTAATTGACGTTCTTGGTGTCTGAACTGTACGTGTCCTAAGGGAGAATGTCCTGAACGAGGTACGTACAGGTGGCTCTTGTCCTAGCGAAATCATGATGTGTAATTTCCTTTAAAAGAAACTACGTTAGGTTTTACATTTATAAAACCCTAACTACGTTGACTACTCCGACGCACTAAAGAGCAGTGTACCCTATCGTGTATAGTGTAGTGATTGGTAAGTAAGGGTGTTGACCCAAAGAAAGGTTTATGCCTCTGACTGTTTAATTGAAATAACATTCTACCTAAGAAAGCAGTAAAAAAAGCATTTTGGAGTTTTGAGATTATTGTAGGATGTTTGGGTGGTAAGCCTTATTGTCAAAAAGGGAATTGGTATAGTGGCAGACAACTAGAAAGGATAACTGCATTCAATGATCTTATGTGCAATGTCTCATGACAACCTTAGAAGGGGTCCAAATTCGTTAGGTCCAGTTTTGCAATTGTAACCTAACCTATGTGTACTGAGTGGAATGGACTGGCATGGAGAATTAACCTATTCTCAGTTTATAGTCATTAAGGTTTGCTTTTAACATATGAGATACACTTTTTCTAACAAGTGGTCTCCTACTAGCTCGCACTCCTAACCCGGAGTTTAATACTAAGGTCTTGCCTAATGGGTGTAGGTCGAACAACTACAAGAATTGTTCATCCTATAGTTAATCGCACATGCTAGGGTTAAGAGGATTACTTAATACATAATGCACACTCAACCTCGTATCAAGACCTAGCAGGGAATTCAAGGATTTTAAAACATACTGTAAAAATTAATAAAGATGCAACAATACAATAAGATCATAAAATAATAATCAAAAAGATAATTAATTAATTAAATGTGAATGAACAATTAATCATGAATAACAAATAACTGTAACATCGACGATTATATTGATTGATCTAATAAGTCAAAATAACATAATTAAATTGACCACAAAAAGTTGAAGTACAAATACAAACTGTGCTAAATTAGTGCTCTTGATCCCTAGTCGAACGCCATGGCAAACCCCCAAAGGTTGCCCCATACCAAAGCAAGCAGCCAAGCTGCTCACTTTCCTCTTTTCTTGTCGTCAGTTGTACCACAAAACCATAAGGAACGAATTTATAATGATATCAATTATAAAATACATACAATTACCGGGATCACTGGTAATTAATGCATTGAATTCTTTCGCCCGACCCGATCCACTACCGACCCGGTAGAATTAAGAAAACTTCCCACTCTCCACCCATAACTTCTCTTCTTTTCTCTCTTCTATCTACAGCACATGTCTCCCTCACTCATCCACTTGTTTCTCAAATATTGTATCCACCTCCTACATCATCTAGAAAAACACACACACAAACCACACGATGAGAGTTTCTTCTTCCCTTCCATCTACATCTTCTTTTTTTTCTTGCTTCAAATTGCAGGTATGTGTAGGAAATTTTAATTTTAATTATATATTTAAAAAAAAATCTGATGCTGATTTGAGGTGTTAATTTTTTTTCTTTTCATTCAATTCCATCTGATTTTCCTCTTTTTTGGCTGACTGCTTATATGAGGTTCATCATTGTGGACTTTTTGAGGGATATGTGGAGGAAGTTCAGAGAGGATTCCAATCTGATGAGTGTAAATGGAAGCTTAACGTTAGGTAAATGGGCGTGTTTATCTGGGTTTGGTTAATTTAAATCTTTTATATCCAATCTGCTTAGGTTAATTTCTAAATGCTATGCTTAAAAGTATTGAAATTTGGTTGATTGTTTGCATCTGATGATATGTAAGTTTTTTTTACTGTTTAGTTTTATTTAGTTTACTGTTTAGTTTTATTTAGTTCATAGTTTGTTTGATTTGTTTGTTTTCAATTGTTTTTAGGGTTCATGATCAAAATTAGGGTTACGTTTTAATTTAGGGTTTTTGTTTATTCACCCAAAAGGCTTTTGATCGATTGAGGCAATTTTTTCTTTACCTTTGCTGATATATGTTCAAACTA
>BQNB010120544.1:0-20613 GCA_026074375.1 Tanacetum coccineum | reverse complement strand
ATTAGCGACAGACAAAGTGTCACTAACAGCTATGGGAGGAAGGAGACAGAATTTGTGACAGAATTAGTAACAGCTTGCTGACGGAAAAAGTGTTGTTGTTTGGTTTGGATGTTTGTACTGGTGCACTTGAAATTTAGTACTGCCAGAGTTGTCCGATAAAGCAGTTTGTACTGCTAGCTTTGTACGATATCAGACAGTACTTGGTTCTTGGATAGATTTGGATCTTGGACAGAACTATTTTTCAAATAGTTTATTCTTATTGATTTTATGGCTCGTTTTGGAGATTTATTGAAGAGGTGATTACGAAGACAATTGAATATTGCTTATTTGATGTTGTAGTTGGGTTTCACAGGTGCGTGTCTTATCATATCTTAAAGTCGTGTTTATGACAGGACATCGACTTTAAAGATAACTTGTTCGTACTTAAATGGTATGACGAAGACTTGTCAAAATCTAGCAAAAGTGTGTGATTTTTCTTATAGGTTCTCAATGCTCACATTTGCTATCACTTAGTATGTGTCTCATAGAAGATGAGGTTTTTGTCAAGAGGTTGCGGTCTACTTATATTTCACAGATTTATTTATAAGTTCGACATCACGTGGATAGTGCAAGACATAAGACACAAGTTTGGGAGATTCTACTTCTTTATCAAATTCGTTATACTTAGTTTTCTTCATCAGTGATCACTACATAGAGCCTAAAGAGTTCGAGATTCAAGAGATGGTAAACATATGGGTTTCAAGGGAAGCTTATTGATTAAATGTTTAACCATCTACATGCACCACTTGAGGGGAAGTGTTTTGTTACTACTGCTAGTCATTTATTACTACTGCTAGTTTATATTTCTACTGCTCAAAGTTATTTTTCGTATTATGCTTCATGGCGGGTATTTTGAGTATTAGAAGGATGGATTAGTAGTTGTGGTATATGGTTTGTAGCTGTTATGATCCAAGTTGCATTTCTACAGAAGACCCTTATTGGATGAAGACAAAAAGGGGAAATAGATTACAGGTTTATTGATTTGCAACTTATTTATGTGTGGTGACATGTTCAAGGAGATCTTAAATCAAGGGGAAGCATTAAAGATCTTGTTTCATTCAAGGAGATGATTACATCATTAAAGATTTTGCGATCTACTTATATTTCACACATTTATTTATGAGTTCAAAGTCACGTGGATACTACAAGATATAAGACACAAGTTTGGGTTATTCTACTTCAGCATCAAATTCGTTATACTCAGTTTTCTTCATCAGTGATCATTACATAGAGCCTACAGAGTTCGAGATTCAAGAGATGGTAAACATATTGGTTTCAGGGGAAGCTTATTGTTAAAATGTTTAACCATCTACATGCACCACTTGAGGGGAAGTGTTTACAAGTTGCATATCTTCATTTTTTTTGAAAACTTAAAAAGGCAAAGTTGTTAAGCTCGTGGGGCTTAACAACTTTGTCAACTACAACTTTTTACGAAAAGCTCTAAATAAGCTTAAAAATAAGCTCAAAACTCGACAGTTTGCTTAAAGTGGCTTAAAGGCTTGCAAAGCTAAGTCATTTGGCTTGGGGTCGAAATAAGCTAGGACTAAGACAAAATAAGCTAAGGAGGGTCTAAACTAACTTAGATAAGCTCTACAAAGCTAAAAAGCTAAGACTAATAAGCTGTTGAGAGCTTATGATGACAGAAACTAGAACAAAGCTTAAAAGGGCAAAAACACTAAAGTGGGCATTCAAATAAGCTAGCAAAAGGAAAATAAGCAAACTAAACTATCTAATTTAACCTAAAAAGCTATGAGGAGCAACAATGAGCTTATGAGAAAAGCTAAATAAGCCAGGGAAGAAAAATAAGCAATCCCTACACCTAAGTAGGCTAAAACAGTCAAAAGGCAAGTTTAAGCTTAAAAATAAGCCAACAATGAAGGCTTTTTAAGAGTTGGGTAACTCAAGAGGATTATACTGAGAGCTTATTAGTCTTGAAATAAGCCAATAACTTGGGCTTATACACACTTAAAAACCAAGAAAAAGGAGCTCAAAATCTCCCCTTTGCACCAGGGGAGATTAAAGCTTAAATATTGGGGCTTATTTTTTGGACAGCTGTTAAAAGATCAAATAAGCTTCAAGTTAAAAGATAAGCTTAAACAGATTAGTACCCTAGCTTTTGGACTTGCTGCAACATTTTTACTTTCTAAAACTCATATAAACCAAGTGGAAATTATAGGTGGAATAAAAAGGCTTAAAATTTTTGACACTAAAACCTTGGTGGTTTGATCATCCAAGTCACATAAAGTCAAGGGGTTTTTGGCAGCTTAATTATAACTATCAAAACACACTTTTTTTGTACACTCAAACTCCATCATACAGTGCTTAACTTTAAATAAGCACTTGTGGATATGTTTTTAAAATGTACAGTTCAAAGACATGGTTTGAAATCTTTTGAAAATCAATTTTGAACTTTAAAAACTTTTTGAAAAGCTTAATACAACTCAAAACTTTGCCTAAACTCACTAAATGACTTCAAACACAAACTTAACAAAATTTTTGTCACGTTTTTAAGTGTCTATTCCAAACACACCTTAATTTTTGAAAATGTTTGAAAGCTTATAAGGACTAAGTTAACTATTTTTGACACACTAATGATATTTAAGCAATCTTGAACAATAAAAAGCTAAAAGGCAAGTCAAATAAGCACTTAAATGATGCAATAAGCTTAGTGACAGAATTAGCTTAATTTTTTGGCAGTTTTAACTAAACTTGCATATACATGAAATGAAAGGCTTAAACAAGCATGAATACACATTAATAGGCAATATAAGAGTAATAAGCTAAGAATAAGCTGAGTGAGCTTATTGCTACAGTAAATTAGCAAAATTTGAAAGAGAAAATACCTTGGATCCTTTTCACAAAAAGGATCTTGTGAAGACCTAAATAAGCTCTAAACCATTACCGTAGCTTATAAATAAGCTAAAACTAAGCTTTACCCCAATAAGCCTTCCATGTTAGCTTATTCATCCTTGCCTTTTTTTAATCCAACAGTAACTTCCCTTAGAGATTTTGAGTTAATATTTTATAAAATAGATCATAGGATAGCTTAAATGAAAACTAAAAAAAGTTTAAGAATACTTGATAGCTTAAGAACACAAATAACTTTTACTGAATTTTCATTAACATTGAACACAAGTACAAAAAACTTTAAATCTTAAATTACACTGGAATTAAAAACTACTTAACTAAAACTACATAAAACTCACTTAAAACTTAAAAACTACTTAAAAACTCTCTAACAATGGCTGTTACAAAGCCTTTAAATAGGAAAAAATTCGACTAAGGCTTGTGTCTTCTTTGTCTTCTTCCACTTGTGTTTCTTTGTAGACACAACAAGTGAGTTGTGCTTGTTGTGTGAGTGTAATTGAAAGCAAATCATGCCCTCCATTTTTCTTGAAAACCAGTCGACAGTTATAAACCTTTGATTGGTTTTGTGTAGGTTTGGATTGCCAACATTTGCAAAATTGAGTGGGAGCGTTTAGGGAAGGGGGTTGCGGGGGGGGAAAGGTTCTGTCCAGGGGGGAATTGGGGTTACAGGGTAAAAGAGAGAAAGGCTAACCCGTGAGTGGTTGAGATTTGAAAATGGCAGGAAACAGTTTATAAAGGAGGTTAGGGGTGACAGGGCACAAGTTTGCCTATTTGGCAAAAATGGCCCTCCAAGGTTATATGTTTCATTGCATTCATGGTCCTTGTGGTTAAATAACTTTGGGGACTTGGCAAAACAAGTTCCCCAAGAGTTATATGTTTCTTTGCAAGACTCGTCCTTGGTGATTAATAGTTAAGGAACTTGACAGCTTTGGCCCTTGTGGTATATCTTTGCAAAAATGGCAGTTTTGGCCCTTATCTCCCTTTCTCCTCTTTTCTTCTTTAAATATAAGTTTAGGGATTTGGCAATTTTAATCCCTAAACTTATATTTCTTTGACTTTTGGCCTCGGGGATTGGGTCTTGGGTTGACTTTGACTTTGACCTGTGGATTTTATGTTGCTTTTTGAACTTGATGGACTTTTCAGGCTTCGATTTGGCTGTCTTTCACAGTCTTTTCCATTCCGAGTCGGTTTTTGTCGTTTTGGGCTTTGTTTTTTCGCGATCATTTTTTTAAATATTCGTTTCCTGCCACAATACAATTGAGAAAACAAGCGTAATTTGGCATTTTAAGTCCGTTTTTGAGTTATTTTAGCTCGTTTTAAAGGTAAAAGGTATGTGTAATTAAGCACATACCAAAATCCCCCATACTAAGGTATTGCCGTGTCCTCACGCAATGTTATGAAGTAAACATTTACGAAAACTAAGAATCTCAATCCCCCCTCGAATAATACCTCGAAAGTAGCAAAGTGTTCGTCTAGGGGGGAACTAAAGAATCAAAAGTTCAGGCAAGTCCGTTTTCACCACTCATTTATTTGTCTATTAACTATCCCTATATTTTGGATTTTCCTTTATCTTTTATCGTCTTCACTGTATTGACTTCCTTTTATTATATCAATCATTGGGGATCATAGAATGGAGAAACGCCCATAGAATTAATCTACGGATGTCATGACGGATAAATTATTGTCCTCAGATTTTTCTACTAGTCCAAACAAGCAATTAAACATAAGATCATTTGTCATGTAAGTCTAAATGCTAAGCACTCTTTACTTATGACTTGTAAACTTTAACATCCAACATGAATGTATGATTTAAATGTGTGTACATCATTTCAACTCAACCATAGATCAAATTATTTCCAATAGTCGTAATTCAAGATGAATCATGAACTCAAAGCAGTAAACTTATTAAGATCTGGTACTTGATTTTAAGAACGAGATTTTAATGTAGAATTTTTTGCAATTTTTATCATTTTACTCATAAGTTCTTAAAAGCTAGAAATGCTGGTGACTTAGTTTGAACACCTTACCTAGGCCTCGCTCCTAGTAGGACTTTCACAACCATCGACGATGTTCTTAGTTTGAAACCCATCACGTTGCTTAGCGTAGTGGGAATCACAACAAAAACACTTCTCTCCTAATATGGCTAAGGATAAGTGTATTAGTTTGAAACCATCTCCCTAGACCTCGCTTACTGGTGAAGATATCACAACACACATATCCTAGAAGTTAGATGTTTAGGTTTGAAAACCCACTATCGTAGTCAGAGGAGTGGGATATCACGACACATCTTTTACTTGTTCCATTAATCATAATGTATGCTTTATTGGCATAATTTCAATATTTTTACTTTTCATTTTTTTTTTTTCTTCTTTTTTATGCGAGTTTTTGCATTCATACTTCATTCATGCTTCGTTGGCATTTTAACTTTCGAATTATTTAAGAACAGAAAAATCTCGTTTAAAGAATCAAGTTGCAATTTGAAAGCTTTTTCTAAAACATTGATTGACTTAGTTGAATACTTGAATTGAGCACGTTTGATTAGTGCGGATTAGAAGGCTAATGGGAGATAAGCCACAACTCTACTCTTATATAGAAGATCTTGCCTCAGAACATAAACTTTTATTAACTCTATCACTTCTTGTTCTTTCACCTTATAATTCGAAGCAACGAATTCGTGTAAGCATAAGCCTACAAGCGGTAAGTTGAGGAACTAGCTAGGGCTCAACACGCCCGATCGAGTCAAAAATTATTCTCATTCTACCCATTAGGAAAGTCAAAACTGTGACAAAACACTTATTTTATTTTTGAAAATTTTTAAAAATTTTCAATTTTTTTGGTATTTTTGCAAAAATTTGGTGGTAAAAACGGGATTGCGTGATAACAACGACTGCAGGCAAAAATCAAATCGAAGATCCCCCCCCATACTAGAACTAAACATCATCCTCGATGTTTCAAAGGGGTTCCTACGTAAATCTAAGGCCGTTTATGAAGTGTGCCAAAAGATAAAACGTTAGTCGATTAGATTTGGATACTGGATTCCCAAAATGAAGCTGAGGATGTGAAACTCATGTGGATACTGTAAGCACGAGAGTCTTCATAATCCGGGAAATCCTGGACATACAACGCAAAGCACACAAAACATGGACAAAACACGGGTAATGGAAAATGTAAGCCTTCTCACACAAAAAACACTTATTTATTACTACTACGGATAAGCATGGGGTGCCTCCCACGAAGCGCTTGTTTAGGGTCGCTATGCTTGACCCGTCCCCCGAATTTATTGGTCCATGGGGGAGCAAGTGGAAGATAAAATCATCATCGGACTTTCATTCAAGTGGTTTGGATAAACATTGAATATGAAAGTTCCACTCATGGATAACATCGCTTAAAAAGAATGATAATGAGATGCCGGGATCAAAAATGGTATCTTCATACACTGTGGAGAGAAGATATGTTGGGACATCTGGGATACGTGGAGAAATTGGAAGAAAGATCCATACACATAAGCTAGAGAGAAGATTAGGTCATCCACTCATGGTATCATTCACATTAGTCGTAGACAATTCTTACGAATCCCGAGGTCAATAGAATATAAATCTCCGGATCGGGCTCAATCTTTAAATTTGGAACATTCAATTTCCGGGAGAGGGTATGAGTGGCGTGAGTTCATCGGGAACTCCTCATGATTAAAGTCACTCCTATCGCTGGAGAAACTGTCATTCGAAAGATAAAAGATAAACGAATCATATTGAGAAAAATCAACTTGAGTAGTGGTTACTGCCAATACTCCTCTCTTTTAAATGATCGTTATAAGTAGAAAGCTTTATATTCGGAAAGAGATAACTCAGAATTGAGTAGTGGGACTGCCATACTAATCTCTTATAGATTAAAGCGGAAAAGTATTCAGATTGGGAATAGAATTTCAAAAGTGTTAGTCTCTCCAAGAAAAGATTGGAAATGTGGAGGTAGACTTGATCATTAACTTCGGAAGATGGAGTTAGGATTATCTCTTTATGAATCGATCTTAGCAATAAGAAGACTTGACTTTCAGCTAATTTTTCACGAAGGATATCGTCTTTGATTGTTAAAAGAATGTCTCATTTGATCCTTCCAACTTCCGGTATCAACATCTCCACCACCTCTAATGCTGTCGATCTCAACATGGAGATGATGCATCGAAATACTCGATATACTCCACCGTAGGTATGAATCGGTATCATCGAAATTTATCATCGTCAGAATTGATAACGATTCTCAGAATGTCATTGAGAGCATTAAGAGGGGTGGTATTTTCACAAAGAGGCAAATCACTATTTTGTCGGGAAATACCCTCGGAATACTTGGGATTGGGAACAAGGTCCTCAATTGTATAGACTTTATTACTTCGTCGATTTCGTGTCCGGAATTGTGTCAAGATTGCTTGTCCCCATACTTTGTGAATTATCGGTTCCATGATTGGTAAAATCGGGTGTGATGCTGTGGTGTTGTCTTTCGTCACATGTAGCAATGGGAAAAAAATCTCAATATCGATCTTTTGCCGCTTGCTCTTCCGCGATTCGCTTTTCTCCATCCTTCTTTTGTATGGCTTGACCAACCTTATCACGTAGGTTGTCAATTTGTTCCATTAAGCTTATTTTGAGAATGAGAAGCTCTCATTTTGGGAATTGAAGATTGGATGATTGACGGTATATTGCGGGGGTTGAACTTGGTCAAAAACAAAAGAATTTGAATCATAGCAAAAATTTTGCTCATGATAATAGTCTTCATTCATTGGTTGACATTGGAAGGTTTCATGAGGACCCCCGCAATTTTCACAACAAAGATATTGTTGTGGAAAACTCGGTGAAGTTTGTGGAAAATAATCAAAGTGTTGATTGAAACTTGGGTCTGTTTGTGACAATCGGGACTTGAGGTGGGCAATCGTAACCGTAATGAGAATCGTCCACATAACTCACGAGAGTTATGGTACGTATTGAGATTGGGAGGGGGTTTGCAACACTTGGAGAATCGTTTTAGAAGAGTACGGAATTGAAACATTGATTGTTGTACCATTTCCAACTTTCAATAAACAAACTCCATTATTCATTTACATCCACATTTTTGGCATGTACAAGAAGACATTGTTGTTGTTAAACTTTGTATGTTTTGTAGGTGGTCATCAATGGTTGATTTTGCTTGCTGTTCCGGATTAGAGGATAATCGGAACATCTCGGAGGGCAATTTTAACCCGTTATGAGCAATTTCCACAGATTACTAAGTGGCTTGTCGACAAAGTATTCCATCTAACGAATCACCGCACTCTTGACAAACATATTGGTCAAAGTGTGGACGGGACTTGGTGAGAATTTCACCGGGTCCTGATTGCCATCGAATGGCTCTTGAGGACGCATTAACAAACGTTGGTATTGTCATCGGATGACTCGGAAGATCTTGAAGGTCTTCGTAAAATATTTCATTTTTCCACCAATATGTAACAATCTTCTTAGATTTCTTCGTAAAAAGAGCACATCCGTTGAATTTCGGACCATCAAAACCGGGTTCCAACACTCTTGCACCACCTTGCACACCTTGCACAATTTCCGAGAGGGGGTTTAGGAACAGTATCTTGTTCTTTAAGACCCTTTTTAGAACCAACAAAAATGTCTGCAGTGTACAAAACTTCCACAAGTCGAGCTTTCTTTAATCGCGTAAATCGGATTCAAACGATAATCGAATGACGTCGATAAGAATTACAGATGAAGAAGGATAAGAAAAGATTAAAATGTACGAAGTACAAAGAAGATTATTTTTGGTTCTTTCCATTAATTCACAATTTATTTTAACGGACAAAATGAGATAAGACAATTTTAATAACATGAATAAATCAGAAGCTTCACGGTGGTAGCTCTTCAAGAAAAACTCACAAAGGAGCGGAGGAGAGGGATAGCGCGAAGCTTATTTCTCCTTTAGGGTCGTAGTTCGTTGGAACAACCCTCCTTATACCCCTCTTATAGTTTGTTTAACTTTCAAAGGTGAGCCGTACCTCGCAAGTGACACAAAAGGCAAGTTTTTAAATCTTTTGTTCGAGTTGGGAACCAACAAGTTCACCGGAAGTTATTATGATAATACCTCAGTTGAGAATATATATTTCTGGTATTTACCTAATTTGTGAATTTTATTTTATTTTTTATGAACAATGTTTTTATATTTTTGGTTTTTCTTTGGTTTTATCTGATATTCTATATAATAAAAGAAATGAAAAATATTTTTGCATTTTTTATGTTTTTTATAAAAGAAAATATTCACATATTCAAACACAAACTGACAAACGTAACGATAATCGTTTCACAGCCTCCCCGGCAACGGCGCCAAAAATTGATCGGAGGATTTTACACTATATATAATATATAATAAAATATAAAATATATATAATCTAAAAACAACAATCAATGAAACCGAGAAGTAGTATAGAATGTTCCCGGGTCGTTTATCCCCACTCGACGGCTGGACTGGTGAAATCGTATACAGTCGTAAGATTTGAGTTTGAAGGGTGAGAATTGAATTGAAAGTGTGGAAAAGTCATTAAACAATAACAAACAAAAACTTTAACCCGAAAAAACCTAGATAAATTATGAAATTAAAAATAGAAAACGAGAGCAGAATCCCGATACAAAAGGGGGAAAAACCTATTTTCCTTTAAAAATCACCATACAAAGAAATTTTCACTTCTAAATACTACTTACGGGACAAATAAACGATGATGAAAAAGACTAGACCGAAAACCGGAGTTCGTTTGACCCAAAAAAATCGAGTCAAGACAAAAAAAACGCACCGGAAGTTCTTTTAAAAAAGGATAGTTGTAAAAAATGACCCTACGAAATTTTTGTATTGTGGTAAGATATGTACAAACTATATGACAAAGACTATTTTCTAAAAAAGCAAAATATTTTTTTGATAATTTTTTGTTTTTTTTATGAATTAAGTTAAACTTTTACGAAATTAATTTTAAAACTATTAAATGACTTCGAAAAAATTCTGAAAAACTTTCCAAAAATAACTTTTAACACTATGATTAATCCTACGAAATATAAGGAAACACAAGATTTTGCTTAAAAATAAGCCGTGTTACGCTTATACTGCTTTTTGTCATAAGGCCAAAAACTACTATAAGAATGCAATCCTTGGAGTCTTTAACGAAAAGACCCCAAGGCGCAGCGGTCGTGTGTGTGTACAAAAGGGGACTGTATCGAGAGGTCTCGGGTTCGAGTTCTTGCCTCACCAGGACTTTGTCTTTCCTTTTTTTTTGAAATATCTTCAAAAAGCAAAGTTGTTAAGCTTCGTGGGGCTTAACAACTTTGTATTACTACAACTTTTTACGAAAAGATCTAAATAAGACTTAAAATTAGCTCAAAAACTCGACAGTTTGCTTAAGTGGCTTAAAGGCTTGCAAAGCTAAGTATTGGATTGGGTCGAAATTTGCTAGGACTAGACAATATATGTCTTAAGGATGGTCTAAACTAACTTAGTTAAGCTCTACAAGTACAAAGCTAAGACTAATAAGCTGTTGAGAAGCTTTTATGATGACGGAAACTAGGAACAAAGCCTTTAAAAGGGCAAATAAACATAAAGTGGCATTCAAATAAGCTAGCAAAAGAAAATTAGGCTAACTAAACTATCTAATTTCTAACCTAATATATAGGCTATGAGGATAGCAAACGGATGTGCTTTGTGGAAAAGCTAAATAAGCCAGGGAAGAAAAATAAGCAATCCCTACACCTAAGTAGGCTAAAACAGTTCACAAGGCAAGTTTGGGCTTAAAAATAAGCCAACAAATAAGCTTTTTAAGAGTTGAAACTCAAGAGGCTTATACAAGAGCTTATAGGCTCTTGAAATAAGCCAATAAACTTGGCTTATATCAGGAAAACCAGAAAAATGAGCTCAAAATCTCCCTTTGCCAGGGAGATTAAAGCTTAAAACTAGGGGTTATTTTGATCAAGCTTGTTAAAAGCTGTCAAATAAGCTCAAGTTAAAAAGATAAGCTTAAACAGATTTAGTACCCTAGCTTTTGGACTTGTGCAACAATTTTTACTTTCTAAAACTCATTTAAACAAGCTGAATTTGTAGGTGAAAAAAGGCTTAAAATTTTTGACACTAAAAACCTTGGTGGTTTTGACTCACCAAGTCAAAAGACCAAGGGGTTTTGGCAGCTTATCTTTAAAACACTCAAAACTCATTTTTTTGACACTCAACTCCAAACATACAAGTGCTTAACTACAATAAGCAATGTGGTGTTATAAAATGTCACAGTTCAAAGACCTGGTTTAGAAATCTTTTGAAAATCAATTTTGAACTTTAAAAACTTTTGAAACAGCTTAATACCAACTCAAAACTTATGCACTAACTCACTAAATACTTTCAACTCCAAACATAAAAACATTTGACCAGTTTTAAGAGTTATCCAAAAAACACCCTTAATTTTTGAAAAAATGATTTTGAATGTTATAAGACTAAGTTACTTGACTTTTTTGACACACTAATGATATTTAAGCAATCTTGAACAATAAAAAGCTAAAAGGCAAGTCAAATAAGCACTTAATTGATGCAATAAGCTTAGTGACAGAATTAGCTTAATTTTTTGGCAGTTTTAACTAAACTTGCATATACATGAAATGAAAGGCTTAAACAAGCATGAATACACATTAATAGGCAATATAAGAGTAATAAGCTAAGAATAAGCTGAGTGAGCTTATTGCTACAGTAAATTAGCAAAATTTGAAAGAGAAAATACCTTGGATCCTTTTCACAAAAAGGATCTTGTGAAGACCTAAATAAGCTCTAAACCCTACCCGTAGCTTATAATTAAGCTAAAACTAAGCTTTACCCCAATAAGCCTTCCATGTTAGCTTATTCATCCTTGCCTTTTTTAATCCAACAGTAACTTTCCTTAGAGATTTTGAGTTAATATTTTATAAAATAGATCATAGGATAGCTTAAATGAAAACTAAAAAAAGTTTAAGAATACTTGATAGCTTAAGAACACAAATAACTTTTACTGAATTTTCATTAACATTGAACACAAGTACAAAAAACTTTAAATCTTAAATTACACTGGAATTAAAAACTACTTAACTAAAACTACATAAAACTCACTTAAAACTTAAAAACTACTTAAAACTCTCCCCAACAATGGCTGTTACAAAGCCTTTAAATAGGAAAAAATTCGACTAAGGCTTGTGTCTTCTTTGTCTTCTTCCACTTGTGTTCTTTTGTAGACACAACAAGTGAGTTGTGCTTGTTGTGTGAGTGTAATTGAAAGCAAATCATGGCCCTCCATTTTTCTTGAAACCCAAGTCGACAGTTATAAACCCTTTGATTGGTTTTTGTGTAGGTTTGGATTGCCAACATGGCAAATTTGTAGCTGGGAAGGTTTAGTGGAAGGGGGGGAAGGTTTGTCCATGGGGGAATTGGGGTTACAGGGTAAAAGAGAGAAAGGCTAACCCGTGAGTGGTTGGGATTTGAAAATGGCGGGAAACAGTTTATAAAGGAGGTTAGGGGTGACAGGGCACAAGTTTGCCTATTTGGCAAAAATGGCCCTCCAAGGTTATATGTTTCATTGCATTCATGGTCCTTGTGGTTAAATAACTTTGGGGACTTGGCAAAACAAGTCCCCAAGAGTTATATGTTTCTTTGCAAGACTCGTCCTTGGTGATTAATAGTTAAGGAACTTGACAGCTTTGGCCCTTGTGGTATATCTTTGCAAAAAATTGCAGTTTTGGCCTTATTCCCTTTCATCCTCTTTTCTTCTGTAAATATAAGTTTAGGATTTATCTAATTCAGTCCCTAAACTTATATTTCTTGACTTTTGGCCTCGGGGTTGACTTGGGTTGACTTTGACTTTGACCAGTTGACTTTTCTGTTGACTTTTTGACTTGATTGACTTTTCGGCTTCGATTTGGCTTTGTCTTTCACAGTCTTTTCCATTCCGAGTCCGGTTTTGTCGTTTTGGCTTTGTTTTTCGTTCTTTTCTTAAATATCCGTTCCTGCACAATACAATTAGCAAAACAAGCGTATATTTGGCATTTTAAGTCCGTTTTTGGTTATTTTAGCTCGTTTTTAAAGGTAAAAGGTATGTGTAATTAAGCACATACCATGCTCAATGCTCACATTTGCTATCACTTAGTATGTGTCTCATAGAAAATGAGGATTTTGTCAAGAGGTTGCGGTCTACTTATATTTCACAGATTTATTTATAAGTTTGACGTCACGTGGATAGTGCAAGACATAAGACACAAGTTTAGGATATTTAACTTCTTCATCAAATTCGTTATACTCAGTTTTCTTCATCAGTGATCACTACATAGAGCCTACAGAGTTTGAGATTCAAGAGATGGTAAACATATGGGTTTCAGGGGAAGCTTATTGATTAAATGTTTAACCATCTACATGCACCACTTGAGGGGAAGTGTTTCGTTACTACTGCTGATCTTTATTACTACTGCTAGTTTAAATTTCTACTGCTCAGATTCATTTTTCTTATTTTATGTGTGGTGACATGTTCAAGGAGATCTTAAGTCAAGGGGAAGCATTGAAGATTTTGTTTCATTTAGAGAGATGATTACATCTCAACTTCTCTAGTTAAGGGGAAGTTCGTACGCGACTTTGTTTGTTTTGTCATCATCAAATAGAGGAAGATTGTTGGGATTCTAGATTTGATGAGACAAAATGAATAAAAGAATGAAACAAAAGGACTAAAATTTTAATTAAAGAAATCTTTAAGCTGGTGGAGAATATGAAGACAAAGATAAATATTTTGAAGATATCAGAAGATCTCCTTATAATGATAAAGATACAAAAGATATTAGAAGATATTCTTAAATGTTTTAAATATATTGTTTGTTCTTATCTTCTGTTGTAAGCCTTGATATCTCTCGGTATAAAGAGAATCATAGGCGTGTAGTTTAGATATACATCCATAGAAAACTAGAGCTCTCCCAATGAGAGTCTATATAGTTAGATAGCAAGTCGACTTATGAGAGTCGAATAGTACACCATAGCTAGTTGGTGTAGCCCCAAATTATAGTTGAGGTAATAGGGAAACGTTCAATAAAGAAAACCTTGTGATAAATTTGATTGTGTTCTTTATTATTCCGCTGCGTGTTATCAATCATTGTTATTATTCATCCTAGATATATAAGATCTAATCAATCTTGAGCTATAAACGATCTTGAGCTATCTTTATCAATAGGGGTCTTCATCCACTTGTTGGATCCCTTACTGAATAGATCTTGAACCTTTAGCTTGCAAAGGGTTTGTTACTTTAGATAAATCCAAAGCAGGAAAAGCTACTCCCAAGAAAGTAAGGAATTTAAGAAAGTTGCTTCACCCTTAAAGATATTGTCTCCTGTCTTAGAAGAAGAACCTGCAAAGAAGCCTAAGCGAGCTAAGAAACCAGCCAAGAAGTCTAATATTGCACCAACAGCATGTGTTGTCATCAGAGACACTCCTGGTGTGTCTGTGTCGAAGAAGAAAGGCACCAACTAAGGTTGATAGAGGTAAAGGCATGGATTTACTTTTTGAAGCAGCATTACTTGAAGTTGTTCAGCTCAAGAAAACTCTCAAGAAAAGCAAGTTGGAAACTCACAAGCTTCATGCAAGTGGCTCAGGTGATGGAGTTGGTTCCCAACCAAAGGTTCTTAATGAGTCCAAAGACAAGATAACTGGTACAAATGAAAGAACTGGTACTAAACCAGGAGTTCCCGATGTACCCCAAATACCAGTCTGAGAGTGAAAATGAATCTTGGGGAAATAGTGAAGATGATGATAGCAATGATGATGACAGTGATGATGTCACTAATGATGATGATGATAATGATGGTGACAGTAATGATGATGGTGACAATGAAGGAAGTGACAATGAAAAGACTGATTCTGATGAAGATGATAATCCTAATCTTAATTAGAACGATGATGAAGAAGAAGAATATGAAGAAGAACATGTATGTACTCCTAAAAACTATAAATTCACTGATGATGAAGAGTATGAGGAATTGTATAAAGATGTAAACATAAGGTTGAGAGATGTAAAGCATGGTGAAGAAGGGAAAGAATATGCAGAAAAGACAGATGTCGGTCATGATGATGGTACTCAAGAGACCACATATGAACAATGTTCAAGGAAATTAAACATGTAATACTTATAGTTGTTCATGACACATAGAAGACTGAAGTTCCATTGCAAAGTTCTTCTATCTCATCTGACTTTGCTAATCAATTTCTAAACTTAGATAACCCTTCACCAGCTGACACTGAAATGAATTCCATGATGAATATCGATGTTCGTCATGAAGAACCAAGTACTCAGACACCTCCTCTCCTCACCATACATGTAACAGTAATCCCAAAAACTTCTACTGCAGCTTCACCAACCATTCCTCTAACAATTCCATCAATCACTTATCTTCCACAATAGTCAACACCAACACCAACTCCTACACCCAGACACTAAAACAACAAAAAAAAACAAGATAAAGATAAAGACAAGAGTAAAACACTGAGGATGGTGTTTGGTTAGCTACAAACCTCAGTTTAATTCCTGCTCTTCCAGATTTTTCATCCCTATTCGAATTTGACCAAAGAGTTTCTGTCTTGGAAAAGGAGCTCTCACAACTCAAACAAGTGGATTACTCTGCATAACTGCTCGAATCGATAAAGTCATAAATTCTTGCAATGGTGGACGCTCAACTTAGCACAAGACTTGAAGATTATATTCAGAAGACTTTTAGGTCATACACTGCAAAATTTGAGAAGAATGATAAAGATGAGAAGAAAAGAAAAGATACATCAATCTCGTTGAGAAATCGGTAAAAAGATCATCAAAGATGAAGTCAAGAGTCAACTTCTACATATTATACCAAAGGAAGTATCTGAATTCGCCACTACATACATGGCTGCAGAGTCACTCACGGAGTTTAAATTGAAGAAGATTCTTCTAGACAAGATGCAGAAAAGTAAATCATATCGAGGAGCTCAAGAACACAAAGAACTCTACGATGGACTGGTCAATCTTACAAGCTTGACAAGGATCTCTTTGAATCCTATGGAAAAGCATATTCTTTAAAGAGAGACCGTAAAGACAAAGACAAAGATGAAGACCCTTCAGCTGGATCAGACCAAGGGTTGAAAAGAAGGAAGACAAGAAAGGATGTTGAACCATCAAAAGACTTAAAGACAAGCTCATCCAAAAGCACCAAGTCTCAACCAAAATCATCTGGTAAGTCCGCGCAAGCAAAGGAATCAGTATTTGAGACTGTAGACACCGAGATGCCACAGAATCAAGGAAGTGATTTGGGTAACACTGATGATCAACCCAATGTCGAGGCTGCTTACAAAAAACTAGGACTGGTCAAGAACTTGAAAGACCCAACTCGACATTCCAGAATACTGATTGGAAATGCTATAAAATCTATTGACTTTAGACCACCTCATCCTTGGATCAACAAAATTACCTAAGCAAAAAAAACCTCCTCTCACTTTTGACGAGCTGATGAGCACTCCTATCGACTTCTCAACATATGTCATGAATAATCTTAAGATTGATAATCTGACCCAAGAGCACCTTGTTGGATCAGCTTTTAATCTTCTCAAAGGGATATGCAGAAGTCGAGTGGAACTCGAATATCATTTCAAAGAATGTTATAAAGTTGTCACCGATTGACTTGACTGGAATAACCCTGAAGGACACGAATATCCATTTGACCTTAGCAAGCCTCTACCGTTGATTGAAGATCGAGGCCGTCAAGTAGTTCCTGTTAACTACTTCGTCAACAATGACCTCGAGTATCTGAAAGGTGGAAGTTCAAGCAGGAAATACACGACTTCTACAACAAAAACCAAGGCTGCTAAATATGATGACATTCAAGGCATTGAACGAGGAGGATTGAACAAATGTTTAGCCATATTATTAGAGAGAAAGGAAAAAGATGGGAAGAGGTGTGTGTCTAGAGAGAGAAACAAGAACACACACTCTTTTTACAAAATGAATCCTCACCCCTCCATGGAAGTATGGAGGGGGTATATATAGGTCAAGATAAGGGACACTATACTATCTTAACAGTTATAGTCCCTGTAGTTCTTGCCTAATGAAAACTAATGTAATTCCGATATGTCACCATATTTTAAGGCTAACACTTCCCAAAACTTAATATGCATGATATTGAAGATATGCTGCTTCTCTTAGTTCAAAAGAAGCTCTCCAATCTGGAAAGAGATGTCATTTTCGACTTGAATGTGGCATTGCGGATGTTTACCAGACGTGTTTTCATTCTTAAGCGGGTATAAGAAATTCAACTAGGAGTCGACAGCTACCAGAAGAAGCTTAATATCACCAAGCCTGAGACATTCAAGTTCGACATCTCCAACATGACCCCATACACTGCATACAATAATCCATAAGGAATCATCTATCTAGACAAGCTCAAAAGAAACAGGTTGATGCGCTCGAATGAACTCTACAAGTTCTGTGACGGCACACTCACATCTGTTCGAACTGTTCTTCATGATATTGCTTCCAGCCTGAGGATGGATTACTTGCCAAAAAGAAGATGGAGTAAATTAGACAAGAGAAGGTCTTGTATCATGATCAAGGCGGTCAATTAGCAGCTCTTTGTAAGAAGGTTAATGAGGAACTTGGAGAAATTTGTTGGTGGGAGAGATTACAGAGAAGACTTCAGACTGCTTGAACAGACAATATGACTTTGTCATATTTTGTCCTACTCCATTTCAGGTCATTCTCTCGTAATTAAAAATCTTGTGAATATGTAAATAAGTAGTGTTAGACTAGAAATAGGCATATATAGTGTTTGAGTATGAATTTTCAAGAATTTCATAGTAAATTCAAAAAAATTCAAATTAACGTACTCAAACACCATATAATTCCCTCATAATTTAAGGGGGAGCATTATAATGTTCCTAATACGGCTTGATAATAATTGGAACAGTTTTTCCCTGAAAGCATTAATATTTGAATCAATTGATATCCAAAATATCAAGAGATTTGACATGTTGATAAGGGGATAAAATGTGATGAAAATATATGGCTAAAGATGTGATTTTAAGGACTCAAGTGCAAGCTTTACCCTTCATGTGCTAAACATTTTCGAATATCGATGCACATGTTGAGGGGGAGCATTACAAATGGTTTTAAGGCTGAGAACAATACCAAAAGACCGACCATGTCTGTAATTAATTGGAGTTATAAGGTGGTTAAGATTAGGTATTCGTTCCCATGATCCAGCCAGAACCAGAGGGATCTACCCAGGGACATTCCATTAGTTAGAATAGAAGTCCTTAGGTATGAGGAAAAAAGAAGTAAAAAAGTGAGAAAAGGGAAAAATGCGGACTAAGACAGAGCTAACACTGGAACAAACCCAACAAGGTGTTAGTGATGAAGTCTTGGTAAGCATTGAAGGGGTTGAAGAATGAAAAAGAAAAGTTAAGATAAAGGGTGAAAAGAAAGAAGCCCTCCTTATACTTAGGCAGAAACCGGGTCAATACATATGCTATCAGAAATACTAAGTTGTTGTCTGGTATTGAAGATAGTCATCATGGACCCAGTGATGCAATGCACAACCCTCCCCAGCCACTCAAGGTCTCTTAAAAGACTCTTGTTTCATTTCTCACAGAGATTACACGCATTTCTATCGACTTTCTCACTTCGAGTTAGTTGGTATTGAAAAGATGGCAGTCTGCTCCAGCCTCTGATTACTAAAACCAAATGTGCACTATTGAGTCTAGAGCCAAAAGAGATCATCCATAAATCTCACTGGGACACTATTCAATTATATTTGTTGCTCACACACTGTGAAAACAAGTAATAACTTAAGAGTCATACGCATTATCCTTGTTATATTGCCAGAACATCAAAGTGATACTAAAGTATTCACAATGACGATGGAAATCCTTCCAGAGCCAACATCATACAAGCTATGCAGTAGGTGACTTGTGAGATCCTATATGGATCGAACTTGTGATACTGGACATTGATTCGGTCCAACATATGAATTGATGGATGAATTTTGTAAAAGATAAAACTGTTGGTGTGTTATAAAAACCGTTTGCATCTTAACACACCGACTAATTTTCCTAAAATCAATTTTCAATCTTATGTCCATAGAAAGCCTCACAACGGTATCTAGACATAGGAAAGCTGAACATGAATTAATGACTTAATCGGGAAGATACTAACATACTAGTTCACTCTTATCATGTTGTCCGCTTTGAGACGCTCCGGTAATGAGAACGGCTAGTACAGCTGCGAAACCCTGTCAAGGAGATTCTTCAAAATTCTACCTTATCACAGGCAGTATTTACACTGATCAATGAGGAACCATGGTTATTGCAACCGTATTCGACGAAGTGACAAAGACACTTTCGTCCATACATGTTGATTATAACTAACCCTTTCATGCAGGTAAAACCCAATGGTCGCAACAATTGGATCAAGACAAGTCAAGATTCATAGCCACATGCTCATACTCAATCGACATGCATAAAGACATCATGAAAGCTCAAGTACATGTTTCAAGACTTTCCCTACTCTGATACTGCACGTCCTTCTTGAAGCGACGAAGTGTTAAAGTTTAAGAACTTCAAGAAATATGTTTTATTCAAGCTTTCAATCTTAAGAAAAGTATGAGCATGTCGGTCCGAATATAACACCTCGTGTTTTAGGTCATTGTATGACATTATGAAATTCACAATTTATTTTTAGGGTTTTACGCATTTACTCTTAAACCGTAAACGTTAAGTTAAATCGCGTAAACTAAAAATGATCATACAATGTAAACGGGCATTAAACGATTAAATGTTTGCATCAAGCAAGTGTTATATGATTATTATGAGGATAATTAATAACTTTGTTCATCTTATTTTTATCGGCTACGTAAAATGCTTACGTTTCGTAATAAAATGCGTTTAGGCATACCCGGAAGTTCTAAAACCTAACTACGCCTAAACGAATACCCACGATTATACCCAATACCCAAAATAATTAAAATAACATCACATATATGTTATATATGCCGAAATTCTAAGGATTGAACCAAGAGTCATCACTTATACATAATATCTAGATATTTAATAAAAGTACTCTTACACCTTTATCAACTTGGCATGTTAAACTTAACCTAGGGTTAGAAAGTAACTATGGTTAAGTTAGTGAGATATTTTTACTATAAATAAGCATGCATGCATAAGTGATCTTTACTTAAACTCTTTACATGAAAATTTTATTTTCTTCCTCTCTTTTACACTCTAAAACTCACGGCACAAAACCCCTTTAATATACAATCCATACTTTGATTTTCTTTTACTATATTAGTGTATACACCTCATACTTAAGATATTCTAAGAAGTTTTCAAGGGTTGGTTAAGCTTTGAAAGGGTTTTAAGAAGTTATTGCAAAATTAGGGTTTCAAACCTAATTTAGGGTTTATAAGCTTGTAAGCTTTAGTTTTGAATCTAAACACGGGTTTAGAACTTATTTCTCATCTCTTACATCATCTCTAAGGTTTTCTTAATTCCTTTATACTTTTATTTCATATGATTTTATGTGTTATATGTTATTTACGGCTAAATCACCACTAATGACTTTCAAATGTGTAAAATGAGTTATTAATTATGTTTATGATTTTATGCACTTATTCTTATGTCATATGATCATATATATCG
>BQNB010120543.1:0-20613 GCA_026074375.1 Tanacetum coccineum | reverse complement strand
TATTCCATCCAAGTTTCTCTAACAATCCAACCCACATCTCACTTATTGTTCTTGGTTGATCTTAAGATTACTAGTATTCTACACGTTCGTTTTCACTTCTAATAAGTCTTGTCTCCTCTAACGTTTCCTCTCACATCTAAATGTTTCTTCTCTTTTAATAGTCTTGTTACTATTAAAATTCCTCCTATATCTCTTCTAACTTAATTATTTCATCTGAAATATTTAAGTAAGAGTAAATTACACGGTTCGTCCCTGTGGTTTAGGTCAAATCCCTATGGTCGTCCCTGATCTTTTTTTTGCCTCGTTAATCCTTAAAAACAAACTATGTAACACCATCAATATCTATCTTTAACGATCGTTATTTTTCTTAGTTAAGTTCCGTTAACACCATCCACATGCGTCACACGTGAGGGTATTTTTGTCCTTGCCTTTTTGCCCCGTTTACGATACTTTTTTTAAAGTTTTTATAAAATAAAAAGTATATAATTTATAAAAAATATTTATACTTTGAAAAAAAATATTTTTTAAAAAATTTCTATAAAATAAAAATTTTATACTGTGAAAAAAAAAGTATTTTTATACTTCTAAATAAAATATTTATACTTCGAAAAAAAAAGGATTTTTATACCTAAGATGCATTCATACGCTCCTTACAAATCAAATCATATATGGCCAAGTGCATAATAGAGCACACAAAAAAAAGGATTTAAAAAAAATATTTACCATATTTTATTTTTAAAATTTTATACGTCGAAAAAAATATTTATACTTCGAAAAAAATAACTTTTTTAAAATTTTTATAAAATAAAAATTTTATACTTCGAAAAATTTTATACTTCGAAAAATATATTTGTACTTCGAAAAAAATATTTTTTCTTAAAATTTTTTTTTAAAATAAAAAATTTATAAATATTTTTTTCGAAATCATTTTTTTTCGAAGTATAATTTTTTTATTTCGAAGTATAAAATAAAATACTTTTTTTTCACAGTATATAATTTTTATTTTAAAAAAAATACTTTTTTCGACGTATAAATTTCTTTTTTGAAGTATATAACTTTTATAAAAAATTTCGATGTATAAATATTTTTTTCGAATATTTTTTTATAAATATTTTTTTCGAATATTTTTTTATAAATATTTTTTTCGAAGTATAAATATTTTTATAAATTATATACTTTTTATTTTATAAAAATTTTAAAAATATATATTATAAACGGGGAAAAAAGACAATGACAAAAATACCCTCACGTGTGACGCACGTGGATGGGGTTAACGAAACTTAACTAAGAAAAATAACGATCGTTAGAGATAGAGATGGATGGTGTTACATAGTTTGTTTTTAAGGATTAAAGAGGCAAAAAAAAAGATCAGGGACGACCATAGGGATTTGGCCTAAACCATAAGGACGAACCGTGTAATTTACTTTGTTTTTAATAAAAACGCAGTAGTTTGACCATCGGTTTTGACCCGCTATATCACATTTTCGTGACTTTAGCCAAAAAGAGATTTTATGTAAAACGTCATTCCGGACAACTTTCGTGTTTCGCCGGAAGGCTGAAACGAACTCGAAAGTGCCCAAAATAGCTGTTGAAAATCGGATCAGCAAGCAAAACAGGCTTATATAGCTGATTGGTAACTTATAAAATTTCCAAACTTCGATCGGCCATAACTTCTTCGTTATTAGGAGTTACGGGACGTTCGAATTACCGAAACGTACATTAGAAAGAACTCTAACATATATCATGATCAAAAATCGGTTTTTATGATTTTTCGAACCTCGTTTTCTGAGCAAAACTTTCTGCTCGAAATTAACATTTACAAAACTTATCGAAACTTCATTTTCACCTCACAACAACATCAAAATACGCCTAGCTAACCTATCTCCGTCAACTAATCAACCCATTCACAATATATTCTAACCAACACAAGTGTCGGACCTCATCACATATAATATACGAAATCAAATTAAGAACGAAACAATAAAATAAACATAACTAGGATACTTACAACAACACACAAGGTGTTGGTTCCGGCTTTCTTTGTGGTTCAAACCCACGGACGCAACCCAAACGAATGACCCGAACCGTTTTTGACAAAACCCACTTCGACAACACCTTAATCTAACCATTTTAAACAACCCCTCAACTCGAAATCTTATGAATCAAACCCGAACTCCAACTCCGAAAATACTCATTGCATGTGTGATTTTATTGGATAGGTGCGTAGGAAATGACGAGGGGATTCGGAAAATATAGGTTGATCGGAATGCATGTGACTTTTTCCGGCGACGCGGCGGTTTTCGGTGACCGAAAAACTTTTCCGATGGTGGTGGTGGCCTGACATAGAGAGAAAGAAAGAGATGAGATGAATTTTTCTAAAAGAGAAAAAATGGAAGTATAGGTGCCTTTATATAGAAATCAAGTTTGATCATTTGACAAAAATAGTCCCTCCATCTTTTATTTCTTTCAAAGTAAGTAACAAAAATGTTTTCATTTGTTTTATAGTCGGCCAAAAAGCTCTGGATTATACTTCCGTGTCTAAATTTTATTTCTGTCACGTTTTATTTTAGTTTCTAACATTTAATAAAATGTGTACATTTTAAAACACGAATCCGGCTCAAGATAAGGAACAAAACGACGAAGTCCGATAAAAATATTAATTTTACAAAAATGAAATGAGTCGGGGCACGTCATAATATTTATGATGCCTAAAATGCTTAACGGTCGCGCGGTCAAATGTTGACTCGCAAAACGTCAAAAATAAATATTTTAAATTTCCGTTCGTAATAAAATATGAAAATAATTATTTACGACAAATAAATTTTAAATGTCAACGTTCGCTCACACGATTTTATAAAATAATAATTATGACGTCGAATTCGCGATCGTCATACGCGTCGTGAAACTCGGGTTGTTACATTCCACCCACCTTAAAGGAGCGCCGTCCCGGTGCTCATCCTTTCTTATTCGCCTTAGTTTCTCTTACGGTGAGGCGGCTTCCTTGTTGTCAAATTGCCTCATACGCTCGAACGCACAAATTACTCGATATAATACTCGTCTTGACCATTCCGGATGGAGAGTCAGTCGAAACAAAGGGTAATTATACCAACAAAATAAAGATACAATCGTGGAGGCTCTTATCATAAGAGGCAAAACAAGTCGCGAAAATATATTCGACAAAACCAGATCACGTCGTTCTAACTTTTATAGTTGCGCTCTTCATAAGGGACAATATGCGTCGCGGAATATATCCGATTAAAATAATTATTACGTCGTTCTCACGAGAAATTTTCTAAAATGAATGATCGATCCAACTTAGTTGGGGATCATAAAAACAACCAAAACCAAGCGCACCTTGCTTATCAAAACCAAGACCGATACTTACGTCGTTAGCCAAAACCAAAACATACATCAATGACCAATTACGAAAATATACCAATATTCGAAACCAAAAATATACTTCATTACCAAAACTCAAAGCATATGCCGCTATCTAAAATCAAGATAGTCGTCAATACTCAAAACCGATATATATGCATGTATCATTATCCAAAATCAAAATACTCATCATTTTCCACAAATCATGATACACATGTCGCCCTTCCGGTCTCATTTAATAATGCCCTACCGGTTGCGAAAATAATATTCCGGAGTACATACGACCCCATCAAACGCATTAGGTACTAACATATAAAATTACATAATCATTTATGCACACATTCGCCTATACGTCATTTTAAAATGGCTCTATATTTCTACCTAGCTCATCACGCTTAGCAACAATCATGCCTGCTTTCTATAAGTTTTAGCAAAATAACTGTTCTTACTTATCAAGAAGCCTCAGCAATGGTTATGCTTATCACGCGGGTTCATACCCGGCCGTTCAGATCGTTCACTATACCGAGCTTGCTGGATGGCCATGCTTCTTGGAAATGATCTCGATCAATCACGACTAGATCTTTAGCCAACCATAGTCAAGCTTGCGGGTTGACAACCCATAATTGTCCATGGAGCATTAAGCTTGCGCACCTCTCAAACCAATCTTCATCTTCATTTGGGTAAGTCTATCCATACACTCACGTCCTAAGCCGTATCACGGCGACACGAAAGCGACCTAAGCACTTCACTACTATTTAAAAGCACATAGCACATAAAGCACATAATTTACATAATTCGGCGGCGATAATCCCGCTAAAAACAAACATTCTTGAAAGACAAATTGAAGATAATCAAGAAAACAGTTAAGTACTATGGACTCACTACTCGTTCGACGTAAATAAAATTTTCGATGTTTTTGCACCGCGACCAACGTAGTCGACTTGGTCGTATCGTATCATCTCAAACTCTAGATGACTTGACTAATCAAGTCGAGAGAGTTTACACACATTCTTAATTCAGTACTGTTCGTCTTAAGGCGTTAGCTACTTTGATTGGTTCCTCTAGGATGGAAACGGATGTCACCATTTGGCTGGAATCTCCACTCTTTCGCTCTTTCAAATGCGCACTAAGTTGTTACGTCAAGGAGTAAGGATCACTATACCTAACCTTAAGTCAGGAGTCGCTTAGTGCCTTATTCTAATCCTTGATGACATCAGGTATATTTGCAACTATACTACCACTACCTTCTATTTCGGGGAAAGAAGTCTTCTTCACGGCCATCAGTTGATACCTCAAAGGCAACATACATTCAATGTAGGAGAAATCTTCTCCATTTCTCACTTTCAACCTCGGGACTAACCATCTCAGCTTCCACCCACCTTAGGAATCTTTACATCTCCAAGAAGATCCCTTCTCAGTGTCGGTATCAGGTTTACACCCTTGGTAGCTCAATTATACCATTTCTTACTAGCACACCGACTACACTTGATCTTGACACGTCTTCATAACAATCACCGCTCTTAGATACTACGAACTAAACATCACTCCTTTCTAGATACACTCGTTCCGAACAATACCGTAGGTATTTCCCTTCGGGACGACTCGGTCAAAATGACTCGCATGAGACTCTCTCCATGAGTCGATAAGAATAGGGTTACTGGCCATATAAATCGTAGCAGGGTAAAATATTTTCTCCTTGCGGGAGCTTGACCCAAACATTTATTCAATTATCAAAGCGTTTTATGATGACGATTTATCCGGCATAGCTGGATCTTCTCTAAATTATGCATAGTTGATCTGGTTATGCAGAATTTGTATGGAGCCCAATTACGACATCATGTCCTTCCTCGTCAAAACGTTTCTTTTCATTACGCAACATGCGTAAGTTCAATTTAAAAAAATTAAAGAGTAAAAATCTAGTTATTTCAGAAGAAAGAAAAGAAGATAGCACCACCTTCCATTCTTATTATTTAAAGAAGAATTATATATATATATCTATAATTATATATATTATATATTTTTATATAATAAATTTGTTTGACATCACAGGGTCAGTTTATGAAATTTTAGAAAACACATTTTCAATGGTTTACACAAACAGTTTATACAACGAAATCAATACAACTCGAGCAACGACATTTGTTCAACACACAAATTCGTTATTGCGATCCCTAAACTTGAAAATCACCAATTCGCAAGACATCATTTGATACAGTTTGGTCAACGGTCACAGCAAGTACCAAAAATAATACCCACTCACAGACTATGCAAGCAAGTAACGTACACATGCGAAAGATTCGCCAATTGAAGTCACCCAACACTCGGGGTCAAATCAATCTCACACAAGCCGAGTACCCTGGGGGTAACCATGACCTCCAAGCTTCACTCATAGTACAACCTATATAATGACACCTCATCCTGACTCATAGCCGAGAACAATTACAACAATTGTAATAACAACGCCGAAGATAACATACATATATACCAATTTTCCCCAAAAAGGGGTTCATCATTGGCTTTCAAAGCCAGTACATCCAACCGTAACGGTTCTAAGTTTTCAATACATAAACTACATATACATGAACTCCCCTAGAGTTCTAAATCAAAAGTAATAGCTAAAAGTGCACAATCACTACGCCGGTGATAAGATAAAACTCTGAGGCAACGATAACCTCAATCCAATAAACCTAAATCTTGAAATCCTCCTACTTACTAGTACCCTATGGACGATAAAAAGCATAGGTTTTGCTCTTCGGAAGATTTGAGTCTAATTTCCAGAAACATAGGGCCCATTGCCCAGAAAGTTTTGGATCCAAAGTGAAATTACCATTTTACCCCTATTTATCAAAGCTGCCATTTTCCAAACTTTTTATTGCTCCGCTAAACTGAATGTATCTCCTAAACTGTGCGTCCGCAAAAGCTTATATGACCGCTCAAATCTAAGTTTGTTCAATATTTAGAACTTACAGTTTTACATATTTAGGTGTTGCTATAAAAGTTTTTTTTTGAACTTATTACTCATTCAAATTATGGTCTCAGTTTTTGACTAGTTTTGCCATTTCGGCGATATCTCATTCGTCGGACGTCGATATGACTCCATCCGAATTCCTACATGTACCTAAGACGTCTCTCTACCTCCTAGTCTAATTTCCCAAGTCTTTATGTACCAAAAATATTTTGAAACGTATCCAACAAGCTGTTATCCCAAAGCAGTCCCCAATGAAATTTTTGACAAATTTTTCTAGTTTACGAAAATGAGCAAAATTTGAAATTGATTGATGCTTTTGATGTGAAACCAATTGAAGGTTATAGCCCTATGGGTCTTCTACAGGTATCTTTTCTTTTCTTTTGGAAATTTATTACAAAAATAAGGAGTTATACTCCTTTTCCCAACGGTATACCAGATTTGACTAGTTTTAGTAAAACGACGATATCTTACTCATCAGGAGAAGATACGACCCTATCCAAAGCATGTACCATCATCTCAATCGGCTTTCCCTGATGCCGTAAGACCAAAAATAATTCACAATCAACCCCACAACCTGTTGGTTACAAATTGCCGTAAAATCCATTTCAAAATCCAACCAAACACCATTTTAATTCCTCCAAACGCCAATACAAAGCCATACCCAATGACTTGACACTCCTTCAAGCACAAAAACTCATGGGTTTCCAGAACCAAATACTTTAAGACTTACTAAGTAGAGGTTGATACAAAAGAATCAAAGCACAACACACCAACTTTATTCGAAAGCTCCAAAGATAGACGTTTCTAAACAAAACGTTATGCGAGAATAAGTTAATAGTCGTTTTCCAAAACAATGAGGGTTCATGGGATGACATATAAAAGTCACACTCCCACCAACTAAAAAAATTCAAGACGATAGATTACGAAACAGCATATACGATTCAAAATCAATAAGAAGAGTGTTCAAATCCAAAACCATTTAGTACAATTCTACGAGTGTGATCGAAAAACTATGTGAGTCCCGATATCAAGAAATAACAAAGTAACAGTCGCAAAAAGTTTCAATAGATAATCACTATAACCATAATGATGTTTTCATCAAGTATCAAAATAATTTTATCATTATCGCATCGAAATGTTTAAGAAAATTTAAACTCTTCGCAGAAGCGAATATCGTTGATTTAGATATAATCGTATTACCTAGAACCGGATGCCGTAATAGATTCAATTATATATATTTATTACTTGTTACCAAGTGTCAACCACTTGTTACGCACATAATATGCAATCAAATATACCACATAAGGCTTCTAAGGATCAGGAATGATGCGCACGCAGATATCAGACAACGATGAAAGACTCGTGAAATTTTTTCGAAAATAGTTGTAGTTCAAGTTTTGTAGGGGATTTGTGTTTGAAGAAAGACCGAATGAAGCTATCAATGTTCCAATTGAAGATGAGAAGAGTCCATCACCCGAGCCGCGAGAATCTCCTCGTGATTCGTAGTAGTTTAGTTTCAATTGTAGTTTCTTTTGTTGTGTAATCACTAAACTGAATTCTCAGTTAGTAGAATTAGTGCTATTGGTTGTAACGATTTGTATCATTTCATGAAACAATGCAACTATGTATTAACTCTTTGTGATGAAAAATGAATGACTATCTTTTGATTACTACTTGATGTTGTGTGACTGTTGTGATTGATTTGTCATTATATCATGTTATGAGTATATCATGTTATGAATGCTTATCAGATTATTTTCTGTGTGACGTGACAGAATCATGCCTCCAAAGTCTGCACCTATGACTCAAGCTGCTATTCTTCAACCCGAGTTTCACGACGCGTATGACGATCGCGAGTTCGACGTCATAATAATTATTTTATAAATTCATGCTGATGCGGACAGTCGACAATTAAAAATTTTAGTTGTGTAATATTATTTTTGTATTTTAATTACGAACTAAAATTTAAAATATTTATTTTTGACGTTTCGCGAATCACTGTTTGATCGCGCGTTCATTAATCGTTTCGAGCATCGTAAAAATGTACGACGCGACTCGTTATTAGATTTAAGGTCGTAAATTTATTATTTTTACGAATGTCGTCTTTTGTTCCTTGTCTTGAGCCGGACTCGCGTTTTAAAGTGTACACATTTAATTAAAAGTTTTAAATTTAAATTTAGTGTGACGGAAATAAACTTGGTCACAAAGGTATAATCTCAAGTTTTTGGTCGACTTTAATAACGAAACAAATAACCTGTGTACTAGTTTTAAAAGTGACCATAAGGTTGGAGGACCAAAGTGCCCAAAGTAGACAAATCTTCATTTTCTATAAATATCACTCCACACACACACATAATAACATTTACAAAAAATTTATGTGTTCTTCCCCGCTCCTACACCCTTCGAACCGGCCACCACAACTCACCACCAAAACATTTGATTTTTCGACATGCATTTCGATCCGACTTAAAAATATCAATCCTCTTATCATTTCCTACATATCTCACTAAAGAAAAGCCACATGCAATAAGTATTTTAGTAGTTAAAATTTGGTTCAGTGTTAGTGAGAGTTGTAAGAGTTTGAATAACACTAGTTGTTGGTGATAAATGACACATTGTTGCAAGTGGGTTTGTCAAAAAGCTTGTGGTTTTGGTATTTTGATTTGGTTCGAGCCGCGGTTAAGACAAGAAGGAACAAAGCAAGTCCGAGTTTTTGCCCGATCTTGCTATTATAGCATTGTGAGCATCTACTTTTATATTTGTTTCGTTCTTAATTTGATTTCGAATATTATATGTGATGAGGTCCGACACTTGCGTTGGTTAGAATAGATTGTGAATGGGTTGATTAGTTGACGAAGATAGGTTAGCTAGGTGTATTTTGATGTCGTTGTGAGGTGAAAATGAAGTTTCGATAAGCTTTGCAAATGTTAATTTTGAGCAGAAAGTTTGGCTCAGGCCCCCCCCCCCCGCCCCTCCCCCCCCCCCCCCCCCCTGAAAACGAGGTTCGAAACAATCATAAAAACTGATTTGGATGTTGAAATATGATAGCATTCGGTCCTATGGACATTTCGGTAAGTGGCGTAAGTCATGTATTGCCTAATAAACGAGAGGTGAAGTAGTTATGGCCGATCGAAGTTTGAAAATTTTTAAAGTTACCAATCAGCTATTTTACAAAGCATACATTCTGTCCAGAACTTTAAACGAGCGTTTTGAGCACTTTCGAGTCCGTTTTAGCCTTTCGGCAAAACACGAAAGTTGTTCGGAACGACGTTTTACATAAAATCTCTTTATAGTCAGAGTCATGAAAATGTGATTTAACGGGTCAAAATTGAGAGTCAAACTTCTGCGTTTTATTAAAAATAAAAGCTACAGCAGATTCTTGTAAGGGCATTTTGGTCATTTTCTGTCAGTTTAGGGTTCGGCTAAATAAAAAGTTGTTCGGAATGTCGTTTTACATAAAATATCTTCTTTGTTCGAATCGTGAAAATGTGATATAGCGGGTCATTTGGAGCGGGTCAGATTTAGTAACATATGTATAAAATGTGTATAAAAAGTCAAAGTCTAGCGTTGACTTTTGAAAGTCAACGGGTTAATCCTAAACTTGTCGGGGGATAATAAAAGTGACTAAACGTTATTATTAATACGAGTAAGACATTTTAAACTTAACGATGGATACGAACGATGTAGATTCTAAAAATAGAAACTTTTGTAATAATTCGCATATTTTATCTGAATATGACGAGTTATTAAACCACATTGAATGTCGAGGGTTCGACGAGATAACTAAATATTATCACAAATATATTTTGATAACGAGACTTACTAAATATGGTAACTTTCCGAAAATAGTAACTTTTCAAAAAATAGATAGTTTCTTAAATAGAACGTATTCGATTAAGCGATGTTTGTTATAAATCAAGAACGATCGTATAAATATTGTGGGGTTTTAGGATTTAAGGCGAAGTGGGATTTCTCATCACATGTATGAATATATATATATACATAATCACTATAATACACACACTACACATACAACACATCCCACACACTCACACTCACACACAACACACTCACACACACACACACACACACAGTATATAATATATATATACTATATATATCTATATATAGGATTTAGGACGCGCAAGTGGATTTCTCATCACATGTGTATGTATATTTATACTATTTTGATAGTTGCGATGCGCGCACTATCCGATCGTATTTTACGATGTAATAATCGAACGACATAAATAATAGGTCGCGGTTGAGCTCGTCGTCGAGTAGTTCGTGATTGTTTCGGTTATTTGATATTCAGCTTCGATCAAGGTGAATTCATAGCCTCGCTTTTGAATGTTTTAAACCCGCGAGGGGGATACTTGCTTGTTTTATGAAAATGAAAACGCAATATGTTTTGATACTAAATATGATTCCACTAACTATTGAGTATATGCCTTTTACTGTGTAGCCGTTAATTGCCTTGTTGTGGGTGAATGCTAATGCATTAAATAGATCTATTGGGTTTGACAACCCTGTCTGGGGTCTGAATCAGTTGTGACCACCTTGTCAAACGGACATTTTGTAGTTAGTATTAGGAGAAGTGACATACTTCTCGGACATTATTTCGTCCTACGGGATGAATGTGTTAAGTTTCGGTACATGAGCTCATTTAGTTGGAAATCAATATTTTTATAACTTGTCTTACGAGTCATGTTATATGTTTTGTTGAACCAAATATGCGTTCTAACTGTTATTTGTAAACTCTATGAATTCACTCAACGTTTTGTTGACGTTTTTAAGCATGTATCTCAGGTTAGTTACTGTTGATGGCTCGGATGGGACGGAACGCGGATATCAAGGACGGTGTCTCGGTGAAGTAGTGTCATAAACTAAACAAGTGTTTTAGAAATCAAGTCGTGATGTGACTTTTAGAAATAAAATCTATAATGGTATTAGGACCTATGTAACTCTGATCTTTCCAATAAATGAAATTGTGTTTTATAAACGCATCATTAAGCGTTTACTGGGACTCGTGTGCATGTATTATGAAGTAGCACCCCAAATGTTGTATTCCGCTACGTATCGTATTTTGGGGGTGTTACAGTATGGTATAGAAAACGTAATTTTTGCACACTTCAACTCGTTTTTGAGCCTCGTATTTATAGTTTCTGAAAATAGCCTGGATACGTCGTATGTAATAAGGTGCATACGACATATAGGGTTAATTTCCTTGGAGTTCGCAATAAGATCTAATCAATCAAGATTATTTGCCATCAATCACATTAACTTCATATCTTTGACTGATGTCCAGCTGGGCATACGGCGTATAGGTGAAGAGTGATACGCCAGATCGGGAATTGATCATTACGCGTATTCTTCTGATGAGCTGGCACTGATACGCCGTATCTTCTTTGCTGGATACGGCGTGTGGTAGCAGATAAGAATTTTCTTCAAATGTCTTCATTTTAGTTCCATAATTGCGCCTTTTAGCTTTGTTTTCACAAGTTACTTCTTAATTACTGCAATAATAAACTTTAAGCAATTAAGTACCAATATCTTGCAATAATTATATAAAAGTAGGTAAAATGTATGGGATAAATGATGGTAAAATGTGACGTTATTTGATGATATTAGACTCTTCTGAAGACATTGCCTTTTTGCCCTTGTCTTTCTTGATACGCTCCTCCTCAGGTTGAGAGGGGCTTTTTGGTAGACTTTGGAGAAGAGATTGCATTTGAGCAGTGGTTGTGATGATTGGGGGAATTGGTTTTAGTTGTTGGCTGTCCGGGTTTTCGTTTTCAACATTCTTTTCAGCTCTTTTTTGAAAAATCTGGGAGATGGTTGCTTGATTTTTGTTCTTCTCCCCCTCAACAGGCATAGTGTCAGCTTGGCCTGCTGAAGGAACACTTTGATCTCCAGCTTTTGATGAGGCAGAATCTAAAACCTGAGCAAACTTGTCTAAAGCTTTTGTGACATTTAGCAAGAGACCTGGAAGAACATCCAAGGTTTTCTGCTTAGCTTGAACTGATGCAACCTGTACTAGTAGTGAAACAAATTCTGCTGGAAGTTCCTACTGAAGTGTCTTCAGTTCAGCAACTTGTGATGTAATACTTGTGACAGTCTTTGTAAAGTCTTCTAGTTTGGAGGGAATTTTTTCAAATCTCATGGTAGCTTAATCTCTAATTCATGAACTTGTTGCTTTAACCCTTTTACTTCTTCAGTCAGTTCATTGAACTTGGAGGGAAGATCCTTCAACTCAGTTGGTAGTGAGCTGCTAAAGTCTTGTGCATATAAAATCTTTGAGAATTTAGTTTGTAAAGACTTTACGAGAAGCTCATTGAGCTATCCCACATTTGAAAAAGAGGGTTGAGCTTTAAGGAGAGCAGCTTCAGCTTTAGCTTTGTTCTTCTCAAGTTCTAGTTTGTGATTTTGAGACTGAAGAATGAGGACTTGGTTGGTGAGCTCTTGAATTTGAGAAGACATGGGAGATGAGGATTTAGGAACTGAAGTATCTTCAGTTTTAACATTTGTAGTAGCATGAACTTCGTCTGCCTCCTAACCTTTATCACTGTCATCAACAACAATGATAGGATCATTTTCAGGTGAATCTAGATCTTTGAAGCTTGGCTGAACACTTGACACCAGTTTTGCTAGATCTTCTAACTTGATTGTTCTTGAGGTTTCATCTTCCTCGACTTGTCTAGCAAAGGAGTTAGCCCCTTTTCCTGTTGTGGGTTGAGTGAGGACAGTTTCTAACCCTTCACTAACAGATTGGGTTTTGTCTGCAAGAACATGTGGGTCAGTACCTGCAAATAATTGATCATATGAAGTGTTTTTGGTTCCTTCATTCATACCTTGTTGTTGAGGTACAAAATTACTAGGAGCATATTTTCCAGGATCAGCTTCAGCTATGGAAACTGCTGAAGCATCATTTCTTGATGCAGACTCAGAGTGAATAATAAAAGATGCTAAATAAATAGGCTCATTTAAATTAAATGCTGGCATACCACTACTGAGCTGAGGGTTGGCTCTTGCTTCACCGGTGACCCCTAAAGAGGTTAGACCACCAGTTACTTGCTGGTCCTCTTTATGCATTCTAGTATCCACAGGTGTAGAAACTGGAGGTTGGCTTGGGTTTGAGTCCATGGCCGAGCTGGACTCTTTTCTTTTCTTAGAATGGCTAGTTTTGGAACTGGTGGGTGCTTTAGAGGACCCCACCTTTTGTTGCCTCTTTGCTGGACAAATATGGTTTGTAGGAACCCGTCTAACACTTCATATGCCGAACCACACGGATCGAATCAAGAAAATAAGAAAGAGAGGTGATGGTGTAGAGAGAGAGAGAGAGATGAGAGAAAAAAAGAGATATTAGAAAAAAAGATATTTGTGAGATTAGATGAGATTATTAGATATTTTCAAAAGGAAAATATCTATATATATATCCCTACACATTTAATGTGACGCGCGGGATATTTAACTAGGACCCGGGCTCGGGTTTTGCTTGGGATTAAACCCAAAACATATACAATATTAGATTATCTATCGAGCCCGATTCCCGATACTTTCCTATTACAACATTAACTAATTAAAGACCGAAGCTCCATCGTAGAGTGACCGAGCTTCCTTGTTCGACTCAATAAATTGAGGCTAACAATCTCCCCCGAAGTGAGGTCTTGAACATGGGAACGAGCTTCCTTTATTGACTCAATAAAATTGAGGCTAACAATCTCCCCCGAAGTGAGTTCATTGATGACACTCCTTCATGAGATCAGTGAGATTGCTTTTGTCGTTTAAGCTCGAGTGTTCTTGGTCTTTGTCTTCGTTGTAATCTTGTTCCTTCATGCTTTGCGATCTTGACTTTGAGCCTTTGTCATTGTCTTTATCGTCTTTGCCATCTTGCGATCTTATGTCTTTGACCAACATGCTCATACTTTTGCATTATCTTGAAAGCTTTAAATCAGAGTTAGCGGAAGTCTTTGTCTTTTGATCTTGAGCTTTCTAGATAGAATGTCTTCGTAGATTGAGCATTTGAATGGGATTGAGGTTGCCGTTACCACCGTTTGACCTGCAGGTTTACGTTAGTGATAAACGAGAAAATTGATTTGAAAATCAATCGACGTGTCACTCGTTAAAGTGTTTTTGTAACACATCGAGAGTGTCATGTTTTTATCAAAATTCATCAACCGTCAATTCATTTACTGGACCAAATCGATATCCAGTTGTCACAAGTTTGATTCATATAGAATCTCGCAAGTCACCTACCAAGAGCTTGTTTGATGTTGACTCAAGCAGGATTTCCATCTTCATTGTGAATACTTATAGTATCACTCGGATGTTCTGGCAAATATCACAATGATATTGCGTAGGACTCTTGATAACAGCTTGTGAACCTGATGATGTTCAACAAGTGGATTGAAAAGTAATGCGCCTAACGAGATTTTGATTGATACTCTCTGGCTTCTAGACTCGATTAGTACATTTGGATTTTAGCACATCGAAGGCTAGGAGTAGTATTGAGCCAACCTATTCAATATCATCAATCTCGGAATGAATGTCAAAGATAAATGGTGTATCTCCGTGGACAAATGAGACAGTTTCTGTTGAGAGAAACCCGAATGGCTGGGAAGGGTTGTGCATATGCCTCACTGGTTCCATGATGTTCATTTTAAATGTCCAGTTAAACAACTTGGTGATCCTGACAGCATAATGTATTGACCCGGTTTATGACCTTAAGTTGTGTGGAGGGCTACTTTCTTAGACCCTTTTATCCATACATTTCTTTTTAATTCTTCAACGGCTTCAATGTTTACTAAGCGTCTTACTAACACCTGTTGTGATTGTTCCATGTTAACTCCAATCTTAGTCGGCATATTCCGCGCTATACAATCATCTCCAATTAACCTAAGGACTAATATTTCTAACTGATTATCCTTGGGTAATCCTACGTTCTGGTGGGATCATAGAATGATCCTAACCTAACCAGACCTTAAGACTTCAGAATCTCGTGAAATTAGATGTTGTTGGGTATAAGATTCGTACCATAAAACCTTTTCTTCAGCACATTGAGTCGAATAGATCATATATATAATTACATTTTTTCTCCCCTATTTAAATAATAAACACTTTAGTTTTTTGAACTACCTTGTGATTAAAATATGTCTTGAAATTCTGTGGAGAAAATATATCAGCATGAATGGTTTTATTGAACATTTAGATAATGTTTTTGAATACATAAGAGTTGGTCCGTTGTTGATGTAACCAAAAACATTAAACATTTTGTTATTCGAAAAACCCCCTAAAAAATATGACCACTTGAAAAAATTGTTGTCTCTTTTGAAAACATTGTGAGGGTTGGAGGTGGAAACAACACAATTTGAAGATTAATGAATTGTCATTGAAAATTCTTGAAAAATGTGTTCAACCTTTTTGAAAAACCAATGTTAGAAGACTTCTCTTCTAACGGTAAGGGTAGCAACACTGAAATTGTACACTGTCCTTTTTCTAAGCCTAAAACCATTGAATGTCTTGTAAGAACAGCTCAAGACCGAGAAACGTAACTTGTCTCGTGGGAGGATAAATATAAACCTTCCTTTATTTTGAAGTCCGGTATGTACCGACATTTGCACATAACCATTTAGGAAAATTAGAAATGACATGTTTTGAAACTACTTTGCAACTCTCCATCAAACTTCATTTACACACCCGTGAGTCCAGTTTAATCGACAATTCTAAGCACGTAAATGTTACATTCCAAGAGCATGTCGAGAAGAATCTTTTGAATTTGTCTGATTTATGATTTTAGTATTTATTACCTGTTGTCCTCAGCATGATATATGAGGTGGAATAGTAATTCCAACCTTGTCGTGATGTAGCTGTCTTGACTGCTAGAGGAACAACTTTTGGAACCAGCTTTGAACTTGACGGTTCGTAGCTGTGTCATGAAATCCGAGTTCTAAACGTATATGATCAAAAGTCATTGGCCATGAATGACCGAGGCCTTGCGATCTGCTGCGATCAAACGTCTTTTTGAACATTGAGGAACGGGCAGAAGTATTATTTTCACAGACACATTTGACAAAATCAAGAAGAAACCGTAAAACAATGATTAATTGTTGTTGAAATCGTTGTTGTCGTTGAAGAACTTGAACTTTCGATAACGATTATTGAGCTTAAAACGATGAACAGGGAAATTTCTTACAACGAAAGGGCTAAAATTAAAAATTTTGAAAACTAAAATGTAAAACTAAAAATTAACAAAAATTAAAAGTTTAAAAGTGAAAAAAAATAAAAGTTTGAAAGTAAAAGTTATAGTTAATCTTGCTTAAAAAACAAAGGGATTATAGTTAAAACTAATTAAATCTAAATAGTTAAAGTATGATTAATGTTTAGACGATATAGGGGCTTAAAGAGTGTAAATTCGAATTATGTTAAAAATACACACGATTTTCCCTCCTTTCATATTGTCATCTTTGAGTTTAAACTGACAAACAAGAGAAAAAATGCAACGTTTATGAATTTAATCCGCGGAGTTACGTAAGGATTTTCAGCGGTAAAATCTAAATATACCACTTGATCGACAACGACGTCACGAATACGATGATGAAATTCTTAAAGTCCCTCGTTAAGAACGTCACTCGAAACCGAAAAACAAAAATTTGTAAAACGTTTAAGTTTTTGTTCTCCAAGTTCGGTTCCTACTACCTTTCAACTCGGTTCGTCTCCAAGAGAAAGCACTCGTATCATTGAGACAACAAAAGAGAATCCTTTGCGATCCCTTTAGATGTTTACTCTTCGGTCATGAAGGAAGCAACTCGTTCGGTCCTTGATGTACCACTCGATCGGCTCAACTCAAAAAAAATGACTCGTTCGGTCCTTGAGATTTTTCACTCGTTCGGTGAATGAAGAATCAACTCGTTCGGTTCGAGTTGTAAGAGCACTCGTTCGGTTTCACTCGATCGGTTCCCACAAGTTTAAACTCGTTCGGCTCTTAAGTTTCCACTCGTTCGGCTCTCGTGAATTTCACTCGTTCGGTTGATGATGAAAGAAACTAGTTCGATGGTCTCGTTCGGTTGTCTTTGGAATGTTACTTGTTCGATTCCAAATTATTGTGCTTTTCGGTCTTTCACAACGTAACTCGATCGGCCTTACACTAGTTTGAATCTATCGACCTTGTCTTGTCCATCTAAACCGAAACCGACCAAAAGCCACAAGAAAGAGGACCAAAAGAACTAGCCAAAATAAAGTAAGACTTTTGGTCTTTGTCGTCTTAACAGAGACTTAACAAATTAGCCAAAATAAAGTAAGACAAGAACATGTGGTTCAGTACCTGCAAATAAGTGATCATATAAAGTGTTTTTGGTTCTTCATTCATACCCTGTTATTGAGGTACAAAATCACTAGGAGCAAATTTTCTAGGATCGGCTTCAGCTGTAAAAACTGTTGAAGCATCATTTCCTGATGTAGACTTAGAGTGACTAATGAAAGATGATTAAAAAATAGGTTCATTTAAATTGAATGCGGAGATACCACTACTGAGCTGAGGGTTATCTCTTTCTTCACTGGTGACCCCTAAAGAGGTTGGGCCACCAATTGCTTGCTGGTCCTCTTTATGCATTTTAGCAACCACTGGTGCGGAAGCTGAAGTCTGGATTGGGTTGGAGTCAATGGCCGAGCTAGACTATTTTTTCCTTTTAAATGGCCAGTTTTAGAGCCAACGGGTGCTTTGGAAGACCCACCTTTGGTTGCCTCACTCCTGGACACAGGGGGTTGTTTTGAAGAAGTTGAATGCTTCTTGTGTCCAGGTTTAGCTCCAAGCGTTGTGCCTTGGGGAACCCTCTCAGCATTAAAAGAGGGCTTGGGAGCTTTAAATATCATTGGCTTAGTTGTAGTGCAGATAGCCAACATGTGGTCTGTGAAGGGAGGTTCTTCAGGTTGGTTGGTCTTTAGTGCCCAATTGTTGACACTAAAGACTTGAGTAGGATAGGGTGTTACTTCACCATCTTCATAGCCTTCGTTCATCTTGTACATCATCAATAGAGATAGAAATCTAGCATAAGGTACAACTTTTTCCGTATGTCTCGTGTTTAGTTTGTTGATGATGTCTTCCCAAAAGATACTGGCATAGTCAATGTTGATCCCATTTGCTAGACTATACAGTATGATGGCATCTTTGTTGGTAATTTGATCAAAACCTCCAGTTTTACCTCCTAAAAATTGGATGATCTGTTCCATTAATAACCTCCACCTAGGAGGAAGAAGACTCTTTTTGAGAGTCCCTTTGGCAGAAACAGTTTCCCCATACCTAATTGTTTCAAACCATAGCCTAACTATGTCAATAGACAGTGGTGCAACATATTCTCTAGAGTGGGGAAGGTAATGTGCACCAATGGAATTTCTAAAGGTGTTTACCCCTACTTTGCCATAGATACCACTAATAGGGACAGAGAAAGAGACCTTAGAGTTTTCAAGAACTTTAGCTGAGTACCAAAACTCAGCTAGGTATTCCCTATACATGTTTGGGGATCTGGTAAATGGTTCTCTAAGGCAGCACTTGGAAATGAAATCAGAAACACATTTGAAAGTGTCTTTGTTGGTGTGTTCTGGGTATAGAAGAGCAACCTCATTGTTTGTGTTGAGGAGGATGTCTTCAAGATTGAAGCTAACTTATTTTGCGGCAACAAAGGGTTGTTCTTGTTGTGGAGGATTTTGTTCTTGGTTTACCATTTGATGTGATTAGGGTTTTGATGATTTAATTTGTTTTGGGGTTTTGTGTGTGTGTTCTTGGTGAAATGATTAGTTTGTTTGTGAGAATTGAGTTGTGAAAGGTGGAATGGGTTTATATTATTTGTTACTTTTCACTTTTATTCTTGAAAGTGTAGTTATGAATTTTGTGAGAAGTTTTAGGGTTTGTTTTTAACATGTGTACTAAACTTTGTATTTAATGAAAGTCAGCAAAGCATGTATCTGACACCTAGAATAGTGAATAGCCGTCTATTTACTAAAAAAGTAGGTGAGAGAAAGATGGTGAAGTTATCCTAGCAATTAGATATCCCTTTTTTAATATATTAAAAAACAAATAACATCTCTAAGGGAAAATTACTTAGATAAAATAATATTAATTTAGAAAATCACTTTTGTTTTTATTCAAGACAGGCCTTTTGATTGATGTTTAAGAAGCTGAACTAGGTTCAAGTTTGGTGTTTCGTTATGCTGAACAGATATTGGCGATTTTTTCATTAGCAAGCTCTAGCGAAGGAGACAAAACCACACATGCTCATGCAAATCCATGAATGAGACATATGTGATTGCTCAGTTACTTCACTCGAGAATGCTGAAAAGTTAGATCAAAAATTTTGAAACTTAACTGAAGAAAGTAAATCAGTTTTGTTCAGTTCTTAATGTGTCCAATATCAAGGCTCTAGTGAAGGCGACAAAACCATGCATGCTCATGCAAATCCATAAATGAGACATGTGTGATTGCTTAGTTACTTCACTTCAGCAAGTTAAAGGTTGCATATAGAAACTGAAATGACATTTTGACATATGAAATATTGTTCAGTTTTGTATTAAACAGCTGAACCTACAGTTTTCTTCAATTGGTTACTGAAGGTTCAGGTTTTGTATATGTGTTCAGCATACCTAGTTCAACAATCAATCTTTTAAAAGTTAGTTCATCCAGAGGTCTGGTGAAAGTATTAGCAGATTCAGCAAAAATAGATTGCTGCTTTTCAGTACTCTAGCATGCAGATTTGCTTTGTATCTTGCAAGATGAGAATTTACTTTGAGATTCGCTTACAGATTGGTACATAAGTAATCCAACATTGAGATCAGGTCCTAACTTGTTAGGGGGTACCATTACTGATGAACCATTTATGTCATACTTTTTAAGCAAATCCTTGACATAATTTTTAGTTGATTGATGATTAGATCAAGAGTTATTGCCTTATGATTACAATGCTAGATTCATCCCTTATTGGAAAGGATTGGATTTCTATCATGTACTGAAGTATCTTCCATCTGAAGAGGATAAGTGTTCAGAGATCTGAATGTCTTCAGTACTGTGAGGTTCTCAATGGATTTTTTGATGTGTTTTGAGTGTTCATACTAATCATTATTTAAGAATTCATCAGTTTAAAATAGATGATCATTTTGATCATTTTGACCATTTTGGTCAGATGAGATTTCTGCTTTAATAACAGTTGATTTATCTTTCATAAAGTTTTATTAAAGATTCTCAGTTGTTAAAAGCGTTTCAGTGGTCATGCTGTGGAGCA
>BQNB010120542.1:0-18502 GCA_026074375.1 Tanacetum coccineum | reverse complement strand
ATCCCGAACAATCAACCAAGAGCCATTGTAAACTCATAAAATGAGTTTACAATTCAGTATCTATCTTTATCTTGACAATAAACAAGAGATTTAAGCTTAGAAAACCCTAATGAACTCAATATGAGCCCTAATTTAAATCCGCCGCTTATTATTCCATTTCAACCCATTTTAGCTTAAACCAACAATCAAATTTCATTAATAATCCTTTATACAATGCCTAAGCTCAGTACTCTGTCATTCTTGATCCATTATACATGAATTATAAGCTCAAAAACCCTAAAGAAACCCTAATGTGCCCTAAATGAACCCGCGGTTTATTTCTTTCATTTTTGACCCGTTTTAACCCAAACCACCTATCAACTTTCGTTAATAATCCTTAACACAAACCTTGAGAACATATTTCTATCATCCCATGATCATTTTACACGAAATATAAGCCAAGAACATGAGTTCGAGCCTTAGAAGACCCAAACTAACACGCAACCCATTCTTTGCATTTCTTACCCACTTTAAGGCCTTTCTTTGCAAAATAACTTGTCCACATGCATACTAAAGTAGCTTATACAGCTGCTACTACAAATATCTTATCTCCTTTGGCCCCAAATGAGGCCACATTACTTCTTTTATACCCATGGCAGCCGCGGTATGCTCCTATGGTGTCCAACACCTTCACTCTACATCCTAGACCTTCACAACTCCTTCCATAGCCTCAACACATCATATTCTAGCTCTTACACATGTCTTAATCAGATCATAGAAGTTCCTTAGCCCTCTTGGTGTCATTCAACTATAAATAGAAGCTTAAACCTTCACTTCATTCTCATCCCCCACTCTCTTATCTCATACCCATTATAGGCAGCAATACTTTGCCCCAATAAGTGCTAAGAAGATCTAAGAAGATCAAGCAAGCAAATATTTGATGATTTGAAGCCCCGGGAACAAGATACAAGGCGTACGAGTGGAAATACTACCCGAAATGACCCATTTCCACCACTTTTGCTCCTTGAAGATCAAGCCCATGTTCTAGATATTCTACTTTTGCTCCTACACTCTTATAATGTTCATATGATCCTAAATATACTCTTGTTAAAGTTTCATAACTCAATTCATGCTCATTTTCCATTTTGATCCAAAACCGTACACCCGAAACCCTAATTTTGCATTTTTCTTAAAACTAAATGTTATAATAGTTAAATGTTGTTATAATCTATCCTAGCATGCTTAACTAATGTTAAAATAACCACTTTATTGATTATTGAAGGAATTTGAACTTAAAACCCGCGCGTTTACATTTTGAAACCCTAATTTAACCCGTTTTGCTTCCTAGCCTAACGAATCGTTATTTTAAACTTGCGTTACGTTAAAACTTCATATTTTAGTTTATTATAACTTATAAATATCTTTTGAAATGTTAAAATAAGCTTGCATGGCAATTTGGACATGTTTTGTAATTATAATCCATGCAAGGGGTATATATCGTAACTTTCTGAAATTAATAACTAGAAGGGCTGAATATGTCATTTTATCAAAGTTATAACTATAGGGGTCTATTATGTCACTTTTCAAAGTGCAAGGTTTACTTGGTATATCTTTTAAAGTTGAAGGACCAAAGTCGTAAAAGTGCAAACTCCAAGGGTAAATTCTGCCACTTTTCAAACTCAAGGGTCTAAAATGTAACATTTTGAAAAAGTATAAAATCATGTTTAAAACCTTACAAGACATAACTTTAATTAACGCTTCTCGTGCTTAACATTTCCAGATATTGATTAAAACGCTTAAAACTGATTATATCGTATCACAATACTAGGGAGCTTCATATTAAGGAGTTTCATCTTGGTATTACGTTCTGACTGAGTTGTTGGGTTTACGATTTAAAGTGCCCTAGCTCCTCAAACGTTTACTAAATGACTTCTGAATTATGATCGGCCCGAACAGTGAACATAATTCCAAACTTTCCAATCAAAACTCATAACAATATTAGACTTCTGGAACCAAGTTCTAGTGTCACAATCTTCCTAAGACTCAACATATTTACTCAGGTTGCATGACGTGGCTATTTACTATCATTTTGCTATATCAACCTTCCCCGGTTAAGATTGTGATAAGGTCGTCAGCTTTCATTTCAGAATATTTATTACAACTACCTACCAGGTGAGTTCATAGCCTCGCCTTTCAATCTTTTGAATGTTTTATAAACCCGCGAGGGGGATACATGCTCAATTGTTTTTAATATATACAAGTACTTAAAACCGATATTGTGAGATTCATAACCTCGCCTTTACTTATTTACATGTTTTATAAACCCTCAAGGGGTTACATTGCTTGTTACAACTCTTTTACTTACTCGTTTATCTTTTAACATGTGATTACTTTTCAAAGGTTAATGAATTCATACACCATATTTCAATCTTTTGAATACTTTATAACCTGTGATACCTGATATTAAACCTGAATGCAAGGTGTTTTATTTAATGTATGCTATCAGATATATTATTGCTAAGTAGCTTCCAGTGCCATATCTCCCATATCATGAATCATTTAATTACTTGCATTGCGAAGTGAACGCGTAATATTGTGATTAGTTCTATTAGGGGGTGACGGCTCCTGTTGGTTACCTATGTTGGGGTAGCCAAACGCACTATATTTGTACTAATAGTGTAACCTTGGCAAGTTACCTTTTCCCGGGGACTTCTTGACCTAACCTATATCACTACGGTGACTTCCCTGTTAATGTTTTAATGAATGTGCTTAAGTTTCAATAATATATTAACTTGATTTTTCATGAAAATTATATTCGTTACAATTATTACCATTATAATGACTTGCATTCAACCATATGATAATATTCAAACTGTTTATCAAACCTATGAATTTTACTCAACCTTTGTGTTGACATTTTAGCATGTTTATCTTAGGCTATTGAGCAATATACGGCACGAAGTGGCATGGACTCGAAGATGAGCTAAAATTTTATATTCACATTGTAGTAACTAGATTGGGACCATGCTTTTTGTTTTTTTAAAACTATGATTTGAATTGAATGAATACATATCTTTTGAACAAACGTCTCTTTTGGGTCGGTTTTCTATTATTAGATTGATGTTTCTGAAGTAATACCCCAGATTAGCTTCCGCTGCTATATTGTAAAAATGGGGGTGTTACAAAACTGCTGTCTCTTTAGCAATAAAATTAAGTATTTTATGATGATGATAGATGTATTATTAGACTCCTGTTGGCGTGCTGGCTTTGTTTTACATCTGGTCATTCATCAAATATTGCAGCCCTTTTTCTTGCTTAACCCGCAAACAGTGATCTTTGCATATGTCAATAAAGTTAAAAAAACAAAGGGCATACAGGTTGCCAAAAGAAGCTTATTTGGTTTATTTTGTGTCTTTTGCCATTTTTATGTTACGGGTCTTCTTTATACGGTTACAACATATTAGAGAAGTCATAATGAGACCCTATCAGTTGAATTAATGTGAGGAGAAGTAAGACCAACATAATAACTTGCAAAATGTAAACGACTAATGAAGTAACAAACTCATTGAATTAAAGCAGTCAGTGTTTTAGCTAATGCTCAAGTGAATATTATACCTAATTTTAATTTAATATATGCAACTATGAGATCGAGTTAATCTTACCCAATCTCATTTGTCATAACAGGCTACTTGAGGTCCCGAGCTTCTATTGTGATAATTGAGGGTATCTACGCTTAAGTGAGAAGTTCGCGTTGACCGTTCCCATTACTAGATCTTTACGTATCTGTTACAGGTGGTGTGTGTCACTTTGATCTTGTGAAAAGGAAACAAGTCGAAGAGGTACATTTTCCTAATAAATCACCTGATACTATTATTGTTGAAGGAAAAAAGAGTTTTCAATGACTCAGCAAAAAAATTGTTCTTAAGTCCGTGAGTACGTTATACTAGTTCATGGAGTTTAACAATGTTGATAAAAAAAATACTAAAATCAGCTTCCTAGGCTCTTATCGAAGTAACTCGTGATTGAAAGAAGGGGGGGAGGCGTAAATATGAACTGCTCTACATCAGTAGCCGAGGAAAAACTAACTATCAAAGCTACCATAGACTATCTGAGGTATAGTGCCTTTCTCTTTTAAAGAAGTATACTTCTTATCCATACATGTTGGCATTTAAGATAATAATTTGACCCAAACAACCATCAGATTGTTATACCGATTCAAACATGTTCAATGATATGATGTAATGACTCAAATTAATTTAATCCTAACATGCTTATATGCATGTTTATGTTTGTAATTTGTTTTAGTGATTTGTTTCTATTTGACTGTTTTTATAGTTTCCTTGTTCTCGAACAACTCAAGTACTTGTGCAATATTCTCATAGGGGTTCGAGTCGGTTAAAACCGGTATTTTTAGAGGGAGCATGTGGTGCCACCTTCAAGTGTTAATTTTCTCATGGGATCTGCCTTCGTGCTCTTATAGCTTGTGTCAATTAATTGTTGATTTTAGGTATTAGAGGCTGTTTGGGATTGCTTGTACAGGCGTATCAAAAATGTCAAACGTATTGTATTTTACTTTATGGTATTCAAGTGACTGTGTGGACTTGATTTTATGGATGACTAATAAAAATTGAGTTCAATTTATTTTTGCCTTTGATTTAACTATATTTGTGAAGTTTGAGATGGTTGGTTGATATGGTGGTGTACTAAACATATTTGTAATGGAAAATGGTGCTAATACGCGTTAGTAATGATTATGAGAATTGTGCCAAATGATTTTTATGACGAACGCAAAACTGTGCCAAATGTTTTTTTCAAGGCGGATAAAAGTGTGCCAAATAAGTTTGGCACAAAAAATAAAAACAGTGCCAAATACTTTTTTCAATGTACATAAAACCGTCCTAGTTAATTATGTCACGGTAAATAAAAATTGTAGCAAATACCATTCGGCCTGGGAAATGAGTTAGTACCAAATACACTTTGGCACGGGATTAAAGTGTCGACGAATGCCTATTTTGAACAGAATGTCATCAAGCCGTCCTATACTAATCATGGATCCCAATGTTAAACCGTCCCAAGAAACGTGCCAAAATATATTTTAGCACGGTATCAAACCAGACCAAATGTAGTTTGGACCCTAATACTTTAGGACGGAGCTAAAAGCGTGTCATAGTCATGCCAAATAGCATTTGGCATGGCTTTTTGAGTATTTGGCACAGTTTTCTCCCCTCCCAAATACCCCTTTTCTTGTAGCTGCAGCAACAAAAAATTAAACCCTAGCTGTATTAACTGAGTATGGCTAGCAGTTATTAACATCCAACAAACAGAAACATTTTTTCGTCAAGTAAGTGTTACTATTCGTTACAAATTCTGTCTCCTTCCTCCCATAGCTGTTAGTGACACTTTGTCTGTCGCTGTTTTGTTGCAAGTCTATTACAAAGTTATCGCTAATATGTTACTACCTTATGTTCTCCTTCCTCTCATACCTTTTAGTGACGCATATTATGTTGCTAGTCTATCACTAAGCTTGGCATTACAATAATAAACATAGCAGTACTAATTATAAACGAGCAGTACTAACTCTTTTCTTATGGCAGTACAAACTCAACCAAGCATTAGTATCCGTCGACCAAGAAAATACATACCAATGAACAACACGATCATAGGACTGCCAATAAAATTGCATCCAACGAAGAGAATAAAGAACACCAACTCATCATCGTCATCAGATACTACCAGCTTCCAATGAGCATCACTAAAAATAATATATGGGCAGTACTAACTTCACATATGAGCAGTACTAAAAATATCAATAAGCAGTATTAAGATCATACTTATCAGGCCCGTAATTCAAAATCACGCAGCACAAAGAAATACTGTTCGATCAAAAAAAAGCTCTCGTTGAACAACAAGAGATACTGATATCACGTCCAAAAAGATAGAAGCTAAGTATGGGAGTAAATCCCTAAAAATCCTCAACTGCCAAAAATCACATATCACTTACAACTTTTACCCACAATTAGCACATAATCTTTAACCATAAATTAGTTATTGACCAGTAAATAACAAATCATATCCAGCCTATAAATCTGTAAACTTCCATAATTTTCGCATACCATATTTGACTACCCTTAATAATCATATACCATAACTGATCCTATCCCCCAACAGGTTTTTCTCCAATAGCAGATCCTTCCATGAATCTCCAGTTTGTTGTGCGATTTGCTTGAGTCCTACTCGTTTGCACCTGCAATAGTAGTCACAAAACAAACACCAAAACCCTAAACCATGAAGGTTCAATTATGAAACCCTAATCTGTCAGCGAACCTTTGGCAAAACTTTTGAACCTTTATCATATTTGTTATTCTTTCTTCTCAGCAACTTTTCTTCTATTTAGAACCATAAACACGAAACCTTTGTTGGAAGACATGTTGTTGAAACCTTTTATTCAAACCTGCTGCTGCTAGAAACACAATCATATTTTCTGCTTTTATTGAATTTAGGGTTTTGCTTAAACCCTAATTTTCTTATAGATAACATGAAAATAGAAAACTACTAAAACCTTGAGATCCTAGATATCTAGAGCAACCCGCTCTGATACCACATGTTGAGAATCGTTTAGCCCATCTAGGATTAGTTTTACAGAAATTCATTAATTGCACATCGGGAAATAAACATGATTTTCATTAATTGTGGGGGTTTTTTTTCATACTTTTCCTTATTCCCCCAGCATACATAATTTGGGGTACTACACTATACACTTAGACATCTATAATATGTCTATTACTAATTAACTACTAACTATGGTGTACACATACACACCTTTACTATTCGACTCTCATCAGTCGACTATGCAATGGATGGATGCTCTAAACCAGACGCATATGACCCTTTATATAGAGGGTTTACAAGAAAACCTAACTTACATAGGAAGCTAACTTAATATTTCACATTAAGTCCCTTGTTGTTTCATCTTTCTTCAATTTTGCATATTTAGTTTTGTAATCATCAAATCTCATATCCCAACAGAAAGATTAGAAGGTAGAGAGAAAGAGGGAGGAGGAGGATTAGAGAAAAGATAAGAATGAGATTAGAAGACACTTAGGAGACCTACCTCACAAATGAGGTGGTGGTGGGGTATTTATACGCAATTATAAGGAAAAGCAAGGAGCTCTTGTTTCTTAGCTTTTAGCTATTTGTCAGGTCTCGTGACTTTATTTAAGTCATGAGCCTATCACCTAACCTATTACACAATATTATTTCTCTATTTATTACAAGAATTTTATCTCAATAAGATCGTTACTTTTATTCATTCTCTACATTCTTCCTCAAGGGTCGATCATTGAGATCTCTCTTTGATTGCATTAAGTGATCATCATTTTTCATTACCGTAACAATCTCCCCCTAAAGGATGATCATTGAGATTTCTCTTGTGACTTTGATCTTTGAACTTTAATGCTTGTTTGTCTTGAGTCTTGTTGTGTAATAGTGGTCTTGTTCTAATCATGCTCTAGAGATCTTGATCTTGATCTTTCCATTTTCCTTTTTGACTTTGCCTTTGAGATCTTTTCATATCATCATTCTTTACCGTGAATCCATCTTGATTTGTCTTTTGAAGCTTCTAACCAACATACTCATACTTTCTTGACGGCTTACAATCTTCCTCATGTAGAACTTTTGCCTAGATCAACAACTTGATGATTTGAGGAAGTTCTTTGATTTATCAGAGTTGCGGAAGTGTATCTTTGAACTTTGAGTATGAGATATGAAGGAATGAATATGACGGTGTTCTTGCTTCTGAAAGGTAGAGATGTTGTAGATGTTGTTGTACATAAATGTATCTTCCCCCCAATTGCTTCCCCCCAAATAAAAAATCCATTGTACTACACATAATTTACCACAAAAACAAAACTCATAGAAGAATGAATCTATAACCTCAAGTCAATTATGTCCCGGATGTTACATTTAGTCCCCCATTGTTGGCACTATGTTGTATGCACAAAGTCAATTAAGTCAGGATGTACACATTTCTTCCCATAATTGTGGATTTATCAAAATATTCTGCTAGAACACTTCTCTTCCTTGATTATATTTTGATGACCATCAAAACATAATCATAATCTTGTTACGCCTAAATATTTGATAGTGAAGTCATGTGTGAAGTGCGGTCTAAGCGTGAGAGTCAACTACTATCTTTAATTCTAACAATCTCCCCTCATCAATATTGTGACATCATAAGTAACCATGGTAATCCAAGCTCTCACTTGAATAAATCAAGGAAAATGTGTTTATGTTTTCGAAAACAAATTCCAAAAGATACACGATAACTACTAGATCACTCTAGATTACTGTTAACACTATTTGAATCATTATACAAATCATTTCAAATTACGGTGACCTTCGATATCAGCGTTTGCTTGCTGATTGCATGGTAGGTTTTACCATTCACAAAAAAATCATCAGTGTGAATTATTAATTTAAGTTTCACTCTGAATGTTCTGCAATGTCACTGAAGACATTGGCACTGTAACTTGACATACTAAGCGTTCTCTCGTGTTCTTTTTGTATCTTTGATGTTTAATACAAATGTACTTTTGTGTCCTATGTGAGATTTATGATTTGATCTCATTTGGCTCTAGACTCAATAAGTGCGTTTTGGTGTTTGTGATTAAGGCGGGAGGGACTGAAACCTTTTCAATATCACAATCTCGGAGTGAAGGATGGCAATAGATTATGATTTAATCTCCGTGGACATGGAAACAAGATTCTTTGAGAGATCTTGAGCTGGCTGGGAAGGGTTGTGCATAGCTTCACTAGGTCCATGTTGGTCCCCTTTTCTTTAATACCAAATATATCTTTTTTATATTCGATAGATTATGTATTGACCCGGTTTCTGCCTAAAGTTGTGGAGGGCTTATTTCTTTTCACCTTTTACACAATATTTCTTTTTCATTCTTCAACCCCTTCAATGTCCAACACAAGACATCATTACTTTCATCGTTTTATGATGTTTTTTTCTAGTTCTATGATAGTCCATGCCTTAGTTGACATTATTTCCCATTCACATTCAAACTTATCATACCTAAGGACTTTATTTCTATATATGGAATGTCCCTGGGTAGATCCCTCGAGTTCTGGTTAGATCACTTGGATCATGCCTAAACCTTACCAACTTATTCTTCTTTGACTTGTGAGGTAGTTGGTTCGTTGGGTATTAAGATCAGAACCATAAAACCTTTGATAATTCAATCAATAGTGTTTGATAAAAATCAAAAAACACTTTAACACTTTGAACAGTTTCCACTTTTTTGAGAAATACTCCCCTTCACATGTTGAATTGTGCACTTTAAAATTTTTTGCACATGGAGGAAAGCGTTTATTGCACTTTGGTAGTCTTTTAGATCACTTTGTTATTACAAACACTTAAGCATTTATTCTTGCCCGCCTGATCACTTTTTAATCCAATTTTCTCCATCTCATAATTATTCATAAATAGCATATCCATATGATATTTTGATATTAGTGGATTAAAATTAGCTATATAAGATTTTGGAAGACACATAGGAGAAAATGGATATAGCTGACTTATGTTTTGGAACCATTTCTTACTGTTCTAATGACAATTAGAAAAACTAGTTAGCCGTCAAAGTATGTCGATATCTAAAAGTATGGTCAGTAGATTGATTCACCCTCATCCTTTATTTCAGGAAACGGTAGTAACCGGACACAATCTTCAACCATTTGCAGCTTATCGTTATAAACACACTTAACAACAACTATTTTTAAATCGATTTATATTATTTGTTCAAAAACATTGTCCTTTATACTCCCCGCAAAAATATATCAAATGAGTTGACAAGGAAAGGAGTGTTGAAAACACAATTTGAAAGATTTTAACAATCTTTTTGAAAAATTCTTGAAAATTTGTGTTCAACTTATTCAAACAATTGTTTTGAAAAAAATAATAAAACACTTCATTTTGTATGCCACCGCAATTATATTGAGGGATAGAGTTAAGATGCCTTGGTATATCACTGAAAAACCACTTTTGACTCCACTGAATATTTTGGATACATAAATTTTAACTTTTATGAGATGTATCTAACAACATTAAAGGCATTTTATTTTTTAAAAACTCCCCCTCAAGAATTGATCCATTTATAAAAATGATTTGAATTTTCAAAATATCGAGAGAAGGGAATGTTGAACACATAATTTTTGACAGATTTTGAAAAATCTTTTTGATAAAATCTTGAAAAATTGTGTTCAACATTTTCAAAAACATTTACTTGAGCTAAACTCAAGTCCGAGAAGGTGAAAGCTTCTCGTTGTTAGCGAAAATGCACAAAAATGTACACTTTCCTTTATTTGAAGAACGAGTCCTAAGCTGACATTTACTTAGAAGTCGTATGTCCCAAGCACACTTTTTGGAAAGATTTTGATAAAACATTGCTCGGGACAAAGAAGATTTCTCTTCTTTTGAAGATAAAGCGCACTGAAACGTATACTTTTCTTTTATTTGAAAACCGAGTTGTTATCTAAAATTTAATAACAAGCCATTGACATTGAATTTAGACAACAACCTTTGGAACCTATTTAAGCACGGTGCTAACGGGTTTGCCAAGTTTTGAAAACCATTTTAAAGTTGTATCAATTCGATGTAAAGATGTTGAGTTCCAACGAGGGCTTGAAACCGGTGTTTCATTTGAAAACAACTCTTGTGGAATCAACGGAGATTTGAAATTCCTTTTGATTTTCCATTGATTATTGAAACTTGGTGTTTCTTGAAGATTTTTAAATCTTGTTGACGAAGAAGATTTCCATTTGTTATTAACAATTGGAGTATTATTCTGCAAATTCATTTTTAAACCATTTGAAAATCTTCCACTGTTTTTGTTTTTCAAAACCGAGTCATTCTTGTTTTGCATCAAAAGCATTTCTGTTTTGGAATATTTGAAAGATTTCGAATGACTTTGCTTTGGTCTTCACACTTGTTTTACCGGTTTAAAACGAGAATGTGGAGTAACAAAAACTTGATTCTTTCCTTTGAAAGTACTTGTCTTAAAACTCTTTTAAGAAGTAGATGCTTCAAAAGTTTGAGATTCCTTAATTGGCCTCCACACTTGTTTTACCGGTGTAAAACAAGAGTGTGATGTTTCAAAGATTGATTCTTGTGCATTTGACAGCTCTTGTCTTAAAACCCTTTTGAGGAAAAAAGTTTCAAATACTTTGAGACTTTTCTTAGGAACAATTCCTATATTTTTCGTAAAGAATAGGTTGTAAACTAAGAAACCCTTCTTAAAGACGTTTTTAAGGATTCACCCGTGTAAAAACATTTCCAAATCACTGTCTATTAGTTTTGAAGGATTTTTGAAAACATTGATGTGCATTTTTTTTTTATTAAGAGAATCAAAACTTCACTTTTAAGATTATAGAAGTTCTCAACTCATGATATTCTTTTTGACAAGAACGAATATCTTGTGATGCCAATTTTGATTCCAAAGATGCAATTTGTTTCAAAAGTTGATCTCTTTCATTGTTAAGTAACGGTGGTTTTCCCAAAATTGAAGAATTATCAAGCTTTTTTTCCACAGCTTCCCTTTCAGATTTTTAAGTTGGTCCCTTTGAAATGATAAATTCTTTCAAAAATCGATATTCTTGGCTTTAGATTATCAACACTTATGAGCCAATTGTCGTTCAAGAACAACTTTTATTTTTTCAAGTTTTTCAAAATACGCCTCAAATTTGGTGTTCTTGTTTGACAATTCAAGATTGAACTTCAAAAATATTTTGACTTTTGAGCAAGATTTTTTCCCCGGATGGATAACTTTGATTCAAAAATCTCATTTTCCCTTATCAAAAGCAGTTAGTTTTTCCCAATGTTGGACCTCTTTTCTTCATCAGCGAAACAATTATGGATTATCAATTTTTATCAACAAGTCGGAATTTTCGTTTATTTGTTTTGCTAAGACTATTCCAGCTCATCAATATTTATTTGAAAAACACTTGTTTCGTTTTCAAAAAGATTCTATTTTTCTCCCCGATTCCTTGTTAAGTTCAGAAATATCCAATTGTTTCTTTTTGAAAAATTCAATCTTTCCTAAAAATGTTATTGAATTAGTTTCTGCAAATCAACATTTGGACTTTAGTATTTTTCTTCCTGTTTTGTGTTACATTTGAGAGTTTTTGTTTGAACCTCGACTTTTTGATTGAATCAAACAAGCTTTGGTAAGTCAACTTCAAGTGTTCATTCTCTCCTTAATTAATGACGCCACTCGATATTCCAACTCAATGTTTTTAGTTTCAATTTCATCAAAATTGACCTTAACTTTGACTTCATCACAATGATTAGTCTCAACTCTTGACCTTTGAACCGAATCAAACAAATCTTTATAAGTCTGTTTCAAATGAGCATCTCAATTTGTATTGTTGCCATAAAATTCTAATTTCTTTTTGCTATGTTTTCAAAGAAGACTTTTCTCCGAGTCTTGTGATTGAAGTGCGATTCAAAAGCAATTACCTATTAGCCTTAAATTTTGACAAGTCTTTTTCGAATTCAATAATTCTTTTTGACAATTCCTGTGTGACTTCAAATGTATTATTACAAACCGTATCAGCTGTTGTACTCTCATTTGAAACATCTTTTAACTCTTTTGAAATTCTTTCAGTTTCATCATGTAAATCCTTATTCCTTATTTCTTAAAGAAGGTTTATAACATGATCTTGGACATCTTCAGCTAATGTGCTTCCAAGGAGTTAATATTTTAAAAGCTCATTTTGTTTGAAAGTTTCATCAAGATCATTTTCCACTGAAACAAAAACATCTTTCATTTCTTTTACATCTCTTTTAAATCGATTATGAAAGACTTCAAAATAGACATGCCATTCTCGAAGAATTAATTTCGCTTCTACACAAACATCGATTAATCGAAGTTCTTCTTTAGACGTATAGAAAATGCTTTCTCGTTTACAATTCTTTTCTAGTAACTCAAACAATTTTTTGAAAACATTTTCCATTTCATTCAAATCCACAAGCATTGGATTTGCATTAGGCATTGATGCCATGCTTGGTTTTGTCTCAGAAGAAACTTTTTTAGAAGATATAAAAGATGTTGGAAAATATGTTTGTTTAGCAGAAAGTTCTTTTTGAGGAACAAAATCGTCATAAATTTTATTCAATTTTCTGTAATCGATTGGTTTTATCTTTAACTCCTGAACTTTTTCATCTTTTTAAAACTTGTTTCATTTTTAATTTGACTCTTTTCAGCATCCTCTCGAGTTTCCTCAGAATTCAAAACCACATGAAAGGTGTTAATTCTTATTACAAAGTTCATAAGCACGATTACAACTTAGGAATTTTTGGCTTAAGCTTGTGAAGCATAAGGGATATATCCCAAACCCGACTTCCGTAAGTTGTCCCGAAAAGCTTTTTGTTCATTTGTAAGCAACTGAAGTGTTTCAGTTGATTTGCTCATTTTACAAACAACGTTTTCAAGATCTTTGTTCTTTGCTTGTAACTGAAGAATATCATTAAGATATTCTTCCTCTTTGTCATGGTGTGTTTGATTGAAAATCGTTTGTGTCTTTTGATATTCCTCTTTTTGTCTTTTATAGTCAATAACAGCTAAGTCCAATTTATCACGTTGTTGTTTTAGATCTCGAATGATATCTAATCACGAATAAATTAAGACTGAGCTTGTTGATTAAAATGTTTTGCTTTGCAATCACCCTCAAGAAATTCGTTGAGATAATTGTTATCCCCTTTGATGTTTTCTAAAACCCAAACCCTTTCCTTATACAACTCAAGCTGACTAGTCAAAGTCATGTTTTGTTGTTGGACTTTTTGAGCAAATGATTATTGTTTCTTGTTTGATTCCATTTTCTTGATTTAGCACAACGAACCCAAGTAAATTTCAACACAAACCCGAAAATTCAATCCAAATTATCCACAACCCAAATCACACACAAGCTAATCCGAATACTAACAAACTTACACTCAAAACCTCAATCACACTTGAATCATTTTTCAGCAAGTAAGAACCGTGAACTAAAAATCTACTATTAATTTAGCTCAATCCAAATCTTTATCAAAATTCATACGAACATATTAAGCCATCTTTACACTTTTGAATTTCACAATAGTTAAAAAAATATGTCTATGCTCAAAATTGTAAACACACGTTTTTGATATAGAACTCAATACCACAGTCCAAAGTCTTTAAACATTGCCAAACAAAAAGATCTATTTGTTTCAGCTCAAGTTAAATCAATATCAATATGTTTGGTTGGCAAAAATTCCAGCTCAAATTGAAAATGCCCAACAACTAATTAAAATTCGGATAAGCTCAATGCAAATCTGTGACCAAAATTTTCGGTATACATACCTTAGGCCCAAATTCTCGTGTAGAAGATAGCAGCCCAAACAAAATTGTGACGAAACCTAAAGATGAGTATATAAAACTCAGTAACCATAAACCTTAGCAATATAAAGATAAACGCACGCCTCTTTTTATCTATTTCACTCACTCAGAAACACTTTCTCAGATCTACTCGACTGAAAAACAAACTTCACACTCACAAGTTATATCATCCTTCAGTTGATAAACACATAATCAAAGAAGTATAACAACACCTTCCTTTAGCTCTTACGAATCAACAACAGATTAACAAAGACTATGACTTCAAGATATTTGAAGTTTAAAGGTGAGATTCGTTTCTTGATATGTTTCTTTTGTGTAAACCGAATTAAAAGAAGACTAGAACACTCTTGTTCTTGTTTTCATTTGTAGTTTTAAAAATTTAATGAAGCGATATGCTTCAAAAACTTTGATCTATGATGATTATTTCTGTCGTAGATAGGATCTTTAATGGTCTCACTCTTTACTACAAAACACGACTCAAGAAAAAAAATCTGAGATCTCTTTTTTTTTCTTTCTGATTTTATTTTTCTGTTTTAATGAAGTTGTGGATCTTGTTGGTTTGATGAGGAGGGTGGGTTGTAGATCGAGTTTGTTTCCAAGTTTTGTTTTGGATCTGAGTTTGAGATCAATTTGTAGAGAATTAAATGTATTGAGTATGTGTCGTTCTGAGTTTGAGTTGTTATGTCGAAAATGAATAGATCAGTGATAAACTTTGATCAAACCTTGTGAATCTTTGAGATTTATGACCAAGTTTGAGAAAAAAAATATGAGATCTAGATCTAAATCAATTTCAAATACGGTATTAAAACATGTTTTGACTACTGAGTTTGACTGTTGACCAAAAGTTAAAACTCCATAGAATCAGTTACAGATCCGAGTTTGATTTGTGTAACTGCTTTATTCTGAGTTTGACCAGTCAACCCTTTTTTAACAAACTTTCTACTGAATTTGATTTTTGTAACAACTTTTACTGATTTCGACTTAAAACTAGTTTTTATCAAAAATAAGCCCAACAAAATAAGCAGTTTAGTACAAATAAGCAGAAGATCAACTAATTGTAGCCACGATTCTTACGATAAAACTGTAAGCAATCAATTTCGGTTGCATAAAACATAATTGAAATTAGCACAATAAGCAGAAAATCGGCTCAAAAGCTCAAATAAGCAGTTTTAACTCGAAATAAGCTGACAAACACCAAATAAGCAGTTGTAAATCAGAAAAGCACACAGAATCACGAATAAGTAATCAGAATAAGAAAATTTGGACCGAATGAGCTCAAAATAAGCCGCCAGAATAAGCTGTCAGAATAAGCTGACAAAATAAGCACTCCTAAACAATACTAAATCGCTCCTGCAGCTCTAATACCACTTGTTAGGTCTTGATTTTAGGATCAATAACTAATAAAGTGTGTGTTTAGGTGTTATGTGTGTGTGTATTCTAGAGAGAGAAAGATTAGAAGGTAGAGAGAGAAAGAGGGAGGAGGATTAGAGAAAAGATAAAAATGAGATTAGAAGAAACTTAGGAGACCCACCTCACAAATGAGGTGGTGGTGGGGTATTTATACCTAATTACAAGGAAGAGCAAGGAGCTCTTGTTTCTTAGCTTTTAGATATTTGTCGGGTCTCGTGACTTTATTTAAGTCACGAGCCTATCACCTAACCTATTACACAATATTATTTCTCTATTTATTACAAGACTTTTATCTTAATAAGATCGTCACTTTTATCATTCCTAACAAAGGACTTGTACTAATTTGAACAAAAGAATAATTTATAAAAACTAATTTATACACTTATATAAAAACCTATTGTTTTGGACCTACTGTTAGAATACGAATTTTTATAAATCTTGGAAACATTTTATTAAAACAGTACATACTATAAGGATCATAAGCATATAAAGAACTCGAAAAACTGAGCTATAACGAAGAAGTTAGGACATTTACAAGTTTACTATAATTAAATATATAAAAGTGTTTTTATAAAGGTTATTTTATAAAAACCATTACTGTTACAGATCTGGTAGAAATTTATAAATATTTTATAATAATAGTACTTGTCATGAGGATTCCAAGCATATAAGAAACTCGAAAAACGGATTAAAAAAGAATAAGTTACGAGTTTTGCAAGATTTAAGTTTATAAAAATATTTTTATAAACTGTTTTGACTTTTTTGAGTTGACTCAGATTTTTATAAATTCAGTAAGTATTTTATTTACATAGTTTATCTCGTCACGAATCCCTACATATAAAGAACAAGCGAAACGGAATTAAAATGAATGAGTTATGCTTTTTGCAAGTTTTATATAATTAAATACATACAAGTAATTGTATATATTTTACATAACCTGTAAAAGTTACTGTTCATCAGTAGCTAAAATATTATAAATATAAAATTTTGATAGATTCTCTTAATACAAAATCATAGACATAAGAAACGTATAAAACGAAGTTAAAACGATAAAGATATGAGGTTTCTAAAACCTTGTTGACTATATTTACTTTTATACATTATTTTATAAAACAATTAAACTAATTATATAATATCATTATATAACCAATAAAAATATTAAATCATATATTATTAACAAATAATACATTGTTGAACAAAAATAATATTTTTTTACGGATACAAATAATGCCTTTATTTAACAAAGTACGATTTAATTATTATTTCAACATTTTTAAATTAAACAAAAATTATTAGGTGGTGGTGTAAGTTACATGTGATATTGTATTTATATTAAATACATTATACTCATACGACCTATAATTAATTAGGTTGCATTCGGATTTCCCGAGACGATTTACATACTTGATTTATATTATCAATACATTCACTTGAGGTGAGTTCATAGCCTCACATTTTATACAATTACAATGATTTACAACATTGGGGTGAGAAACATGCATTGTTTTACGATTAGACGCAAGTACATTTTTATACAAATTACGAGTTTGCCTAAGTAGCTATAACTCACTATGCCCATGAATCATGAACTGTTAATTACTAGATTGTAAGCGCGAATGTTATGAAAATATCTATTTGGGATTAACATCCCTGTTCGGGTGAGTAGCGCTCACTAGTTTTGGGGGTACCAAAACGACGAATGTATACCATGTCGGAACAATTTGGATGTTGCGGGTTGAACATCTACACGGGCACATTATTTGCATTAATTTGCATACATATATGTTGTAGCTTCAGTGTCATGAGCTTAGTGCATTTCGTAATTACTTTTGAGATATTGTTTGTGTTACATGTCTTACACTTGGAAATCTTGCGGTCCTACTTTACACATTACTTAAACCTGTGAATTCACCAACTTTATGTTGACGTTTTAAATCATGTTTTTCTCAGGTCAATTAGGTACGAGAAACAAGGATACATTGGGGGTCAACATTTTGGGAGTCATTTTGCATGGAGATTTAAATGCATTACATTTTGGAGAATATCTGTTATGTGTTAAAATCTTTACATTATCATGGGTGAACAATTTAAGCTTCGAGCTTTTGTAACAAACAAGTTTATTTAATCCAATGTATCATTTTTAAACGACTCATATAGAGGTCGTTCTCATATCTTGTGCTATTGATCTATGATGTAACACTCTCAGACCCATATTCCGCTGCGACCCTATTTGGGGGTGTTACATTTACCGTATTTAATTTTCTACTAAATTAGTAATCAAAATCTACTTTTACTTACATTTTGTATTGATTATTAGGTGTTTGCGGAATGGACATTCGCTGCTCGATTGATTAACGCTCACGATTATTGCTATTCAAGCCTATCAAACTTGGAGATCAAATTGCATTTACGTTTATTATTATAATTCTTACAAACTCAATTGTGTGATGAATAATTCACGTATTCTCTGATTATTTCTTTTCATATATGAATGGAATATATTTACGTTTGGCTTTTCTTACTTATTTACACAGAGTTTATTACAAACATATTTTTAAAATACACCCGGGGTTACACGGGTCATTAAGCTAGTAACATATAAATTATTGGTTTGAATGTTTAATGGTAAAGAATGAATACGCAAAAAAGAGGTGATTTGTACACCTAAAAAAGTGATATATTATACAAATTCCATT
>BQNB010120541.1:0-20613 GCA_026074375.1 Tanacetum coccineum | reverse complement strand
CTCCTCCACCAGATTCAGACCAAGGCAAGAAGAAAAGGCATGATTCTGATGCATCTGCTTCTCACCAGCCCTAGGTTCAGATGTCCTCAGCTTGGAAGACTACTGACACCAGAGATGTTCCTTCGAGCTCTTCCAAGCAAACAATTTTCTCTCAATCTGGACAACTTGTCGAAGATGTTCCAATTCCAGACGATGTGCATTTCTCAGACACGGAGGACCTCGATGCTGCATATCTTTTAAAGATCAAGCCCAGACCAGATTGGTTAAAGCCTGTTCCAGAGGAAGAAAGACCGAAAAATCTAGAACCGGATTGGGCTGTTCCTCCGAATGATTTACCAAAACCTGAGAATAACTAGGCCAATGCATTTGCTACATAGTATAAAGACCCTGAAGAAAACAAGCCACTTCAGCAAACTGGTGATATGGGCTCATCCATCAAATGGTTTTGCCGACAGAATAGGAAGTCGAAGCTCAGCAAAGCTGATTTGGAAGGTCCAGCTTATAAGGTTGTTAGAGCATTTCACTCGAACAGCATTTCCCTCCAATTTCGGATGGAAGAGTGTCACCTGTTGCTTACGGATCAAATTGATTTGGTTAACCCGGAGGGTCACCGGGTCCTGGGCTTGAAAAACTCGTACCGTCACTATGGATTGAAAGTGAGCGAGAATACGATATTATTACATCCCATGGTATTTCTCATTGGTGGTTTAAGCGCAAGGAATTCTACATCAACAGACACAGTGCCCCCTCTGATCGTCTTGCATTCAAATTTCACATGCGGATTCTTAGTGTAGTCAGTCTCAAGACAATATCTAGATACGGCTACACATACTTGAAAGAGATTGTTCTACGCATAGTTGATTACAAGGAATACAAGATCTCAGAATCCAATTTCAAGAATCTGCATCCTAATGACTTTGAAGACCTGTACATGCTTCATCTTCAAGGCAAGCTCAACCATCTGTCTGGATCTGACAAAGTTAACCTGTTCAACGCAGTCAACATGTGGATTAGGAACATTGTTATCAGAAAATGGGTGGAAGACTTGCAACTCGGCATTGAGAGCTATCAGACAAAGCTCAACCTCACTGAACCAAACTAGGATGCATCTAATTTTCTCTTCAAAGAAGATTACACCATCGTTTCCAACCCACGAGCCATAATCTACAGAGATAGGAATGATCCGAAGACGATGATAAGGGAGACTAAGGTGCACAAGTTTAGTGATGGCACGTTGACTAGGATTCTAGAAAAGCTGGATCACATGGTTAAAGACTTCAAGCTGTTCAAGTACAATCCGGGCATGGAAACAAGAATTTGGTCTGAGGACGTTAGAAGGAGGAGTAAAGAGTTCATGGAGGTGATCGAGAGAAGACTCAAGATTAGGAGAATATTCAGGAGTCTCGAAAGCTTTGTTAGTGAAAGGTTAAGAGATGTTGACTACAGACTTATCCAGAGAACTGAATGATTGTATCATTACGACACTCAATTCAATATCATCTTATTTTGTATATCATATCTTGTACATTATTATAAATATGTAGTGTATCTTTAGGTGTTAAGTGTCAATGTATAAAGTTTTTCATGAGTTTTTTGTTAAACTCAAAATCTTTTAAAATTCTTATACTTGACACTCACACGTACCCTCCTAGATTGAGGGGGAGCATTAATATGTTCCCTATTCGACTTGCGAATAATCGGCATATTTTTCTCCCAGTTTTCTAACATATTTGAATCAATTGATATCCAAAATATCAAAAGGTTTGAAATTTTTGATAAGGGGAGAAAATGTGATTTAAATATGAAAACTGATAAAAAATGTGATGTTGTGGACTCATGCGTATACTCCATCCTCCTTGTGCTAAACATTTTCGTTTATCAATGCACATGTTGAGGGGGAGCGTTTCTGAAAATTCAAAAACAATCAAGGTACTAAAAGCTTTGATATTTATATCACAAGTACCTGATTGAGTTTTTCAATTGGTTTTATGGCAAGGTGAACAGTACCAAAAAGACCGACCATGTATTTACTTTTATCGGAGTTATAAGGTTGGTAAGGTTAGGTATTAGTTCCCATGATCCAGCCAGAACCGGAGGGATCTACCCAGGGACAATCCACTAGTTAGTGTAGAAGTCCTTAGGTATGACATAAAAAAAGGAGTAAAAGTGAGAATAAGGGAATAGTGCCGACTGAGATGGAGCTAGTACTAGAACAAACCCAACAAGGTACTAGTCATGAAGTCTCGGTAAGCACTGAAGGGGTTGAAGAATGAAAAAGAATTGTAAGGATAAAGGGTGAAAAGAAAGAAGCCCTCCATACACTTAGGCAGAAACCGGGTCAATACATCTGCTGTCAGAATCACAATGATGATTGCTGACATTGAAGAAAGCCGTCATGGACCCAGTGATGCAATGCACAACCCTCCCTAGCCACTCAGAATCTCTCAAAAGATTTCTGTTTCATTTCTCACGGAGACTAAACACGTTATCTATTGACTTTCTCACTCCGAGTTAGTTGATATTGAAAAGGTGGCAGTCCGCTCCAGCCTCCGATCACTAAAACCAAAACGCACAATTGAGTCTAGAGCCAAGAGATCATCAATTAATCTCATTAGGACACTATTCCATTTTACTTGTTCTTCACACAATGTGAAAACAAGGATTATCATAAGAGTCCTACGCATTATCCTTGTGGTATTGCCAGAACATCCGAGTGATACTTAAGTATTCACAATGAAGATGGAAATCCTGCTTGAGTTAACATCAAACAAGCTCATGGTAGATAACTTATGAGATCCTTAATGGGTCAAACTTGTGACACTGGATATCGAATCGGTCCAGATTATGAATTGACGGTTGATGAATTTTGATAAAAGCTTAAAACTCTTGATGTGTTACAAAAACACTTTCTCAAGTGACACGTCGATTGATTTTCAAATCAACTTTCCTCTTCAATCGGCAAGATAGTAACTAACCGATTCACTCTTATCGTGCTGTCTGCTTTGAGACCTTTCGATAAAGAGAACAGGCAAGTAAGGTGATTCTGATGTTTACACACTAGAAGATCCGATACTTGTACTGGAAATCCTGTCAATGAGATTCTTCTTAAGTTGAATCTACCTGATCACAAGTCGGTCCTCATGGATTCGGAGGTTAATCCAACCAAACTCGGGCGAATGACAAAGCTATATTCGCCCACAAGCTTTATTGTTAACTGTTTTATTACAGGTTCAAGTAAAGATGGAGATGGAGATACCTCGTTCCAGTAGAGTCAATTTCATAACCGCATGCTCATACTCGACCGACACATCCAAAGACATCATGAAAGCTCAAGTATATGTTTCAAAGCTTTCGCAACTCTGATATCATAATCCTCTTGAAGTGATCAAGTGTTAAAGTTAAAAGAACTTCAAGAACAAAGAATAATCAAGCTTTCAAGATCAAGAAGGGTATGAGCATGTCGGTCCAGATATCACAAGAACAAGATGGCGAAACACCACAAGATGATGATTAGAGATTACTTTTGGCTGATCATCTCAAAGAAGCTCAAGATCACATACAAGTCGAGTTAAGGAACAAGCTCAAGATTAAAGATCACAGATCACTACATCAAAGTACAAGATATCAAATGAAGAATCAAAGACTACGAGCTGTACACAAGACCAATCTGAAGATTGCTGAGCTTAAGTTTATGTATTCTAGGGTGACCTCCCTTAGGGGGAGATTGTTAGATATTAGAAAAAGACTCGGTCACCCTGTGTATTTTACCGTTTATAATAGCTCGTAGTTAATCGTTTAATGTATAACATTCGATAATGGGCCGGGTATCAAACCCAACGTATAAGCCCATGTACTAGGTCATTGGGCCGGTTCTTTGTAAACATATATAAGCCTCTTCCATCTTATGGAAGAGGTGGTTAGTCATTTTATACACACACACTTTCTCTCTCTAGAGGAGTGTGCATTTTCTTTGTTTCTCTCTCTAGCATTCGACTAATCCACTAACCATTCGATTGTGTGATGATATCCAATATCCTACAAAGCACAATATCACAACTCTAACTGTTTGTCGCTAAAAAATCTTGTTGTTATGCACATGTACTCGTCTAGTGTTTTTTAAGGGTAAATTACACTGTTCGTCCCTGAAGTGAGGGCAAATTGTGAATTTCGTCCTCCGATAACGGGAGGTCGATGTCGTTAATCCTTAAAGTTGGTTTTTGGTGCCCGTTTGATCCCTCGAGCCCCGTTATACGTAACTGGCGGGAAAGGGTAAAAGACAGTTTGAGACATCAGGGACCAATCGCGTAATAGGAAAAATACAAAAATTCTAAAACTAACGGGTACTATTTTGAATTTGAAATTTTGGTTGGTGAGGGACCAACGGTGTAACTACTTTTTTGTACGAAATTACAAAAATACCCATCGTTAACGAAAAAAATAACGACAGTTAATGCTTGAAACCAAGAGCGCACCAAAATGACCATTTCCGCCGATTTTTAAGACGAATGACCAAACGGGAAGCGAAATGCACTTAAGGGATGAACAGTGTAATTTTTAAGACGAATGACCAAACGGGCAAACGGAGTGCACTTAAGGGATGAACAGTGTAATTTACCTTTTTTTAGGGAGGTGATTTGTACACATATTTTTTTTTGTCATCCACCACTAAATATACATTTATGTGTTGTACTGTGTGCATTAACAGTTGTACATTAGTAGTAGATGGCAAAAATATTGTGCGTGTGCAAATCAACTCTTTTTTTTAATGCGATGAAGTTCGGTTTTTTTTTTCCTTCTTTTGGTACCTCGGTTTTTCTAAATAAGTCATTTTCCAAAACCAAAGTTGACTTTAACCTCACCAATTATCACACTTCACAAACAATAAAACCTTCATGAATTCAATATTCATATAAACCACCGACTGAAAACACACACTAATCAATATATTCATCATTCATATTATAATAACAAACAACCCGTTATAGATCCATTGGCCAAAACAGCAAAAAAGATTCCATCTTTCAGCTTTTCTAGATCATAATCCAGTTGGGTATTCAAGATTCTTGCAAAAGATTTATAAAGATTCAAACTTCATTAAAAAACATGGAGAAAAGAGGGCATGATGATGAAAATGATGATGGTGATATGCATCAATCCAAGAAACTCAAGTTACCCAATTTAGCAAGGTTTGTTTTGAGTTTTTTTTTTTTTTTTGGTTAAGTTCATTGGTTTAATGATCATGTTTCTGTTTGAACATTGGTTTGTATTGAATAGTGTTTTTTAAGTGCTTATTTTGGAGTGAAATAAGCAAATATGAATAGAAGGACTAATATTAGCAATTGTAGATACCTACTTGATATTTGCTTATGCTAAACTGCTTATTTCAGCAATAAGCAGTTTTGATAAGCAATCACAAACACCTCCTAAAAAGTCTTTTATTTGTTTTTTTGGGTTTGTTGGTGTAAAGATCATGTTTTGTGTATGGGTTTTCGGCTTTCAGACTAGTTGTGTATGGATGGACTTGTTATCATGTTTTTGTTTAAACATTGGTTGTATAGAATATTATCAAGTGCTTATTTTGGAGTGAAATAAGCAAATATGTATAGAAGGACTGGTATAAGCAATTGTAGACACCTACTTGAGTTGCTAATAATAAGTTGTTTGGAGTTGCTTATGCTAAGCTGCTTATTTCAGCAATAAGCAGTTCTGATAAGCAATCCCAATCACCCTATTAAATTGTTTTGAGTAATTAGTTTGGCGTTCCTTATTACAAAGCTTATTTCAGCAATAAGCAGTTTTTATTAAGCAAGCACAAAGTCACAAACACCCACTAAAAAGCCTCATTCGCGTTTTTATTTGGTTTGTTGAATTTGTTGGTGTAAAGATGATGTTTTGTGTATAGTGATCATTAAGAGAACAGAGTTTGATGAAATGAGGAAGCTTTTTCGGCTTTTGAAGTAGTTTTGTATGTATGGGTTCATTATTGTCTTTTGGCATTAAATTGTTGATATCTAGGATTATATAGAACAGTGTTTTAAGTGCTTATTTTAGAGTAATATAAGGTTTTTAGCAATAGGGATATTAGCACTTGATAAGCAATCCCAAACACCCTTTTAGTTGTAATAGCAAGTGATTTGGTCTTTAGAGCTGCTTATTTCAGCAATAAGTAGTTTTGATGCACAAAATTACTTGTAATTACTAGAAATGTTGACCGAACTGGAGTGTAGAATGTTGAACATCACAGATCTTATGGCTTGAGTCACGATACGTTTGTTATTGGACTTGTTAGACATCAAGTTCATGTTTGCGAGCCTTTTGTATCATTAATTTGAGATGTGAGTATACATGTCGTCAGTGCAAATGTCCATATGATTTTGAGCTGAAAACATTGAGCTTTCCCTATTTTTTTCTTGTACAGTGTAATTGTGGAAGCTCTCAAGGTTGATAGCTTGCAAAGACTTACCTCATCTTTAGAGCCTCTTTTTCGGAAAATTGTAAGTTGTAAACTGTTTGGACACATTGTCCTTTACTCATTTTACTTGTAGAATCCATAATAATTAGTTGAAGTTTGTTTCTCCATGCTTTATAAGACTATATAGACCAATCAGTTTGTTTCTTTATAACAAATTCAATGTCAATTGCTACTGTAGTTCCTTTGACTGAAAGAGTTAGAAAATCATCACTTCTCTTGCTCTAGTATAAGATCCGGTATCCAAGTCGCTTGAAGGCCCGACCCGATAAAAGACTCGACACGCTACCAAGCCCAGCACAAATTTTGTACTAACAATGGGCATGGTCAAATTGCTGCAAGGTAACATGTTATGTTCCCATTATGGTCAAATTGCTGCAAGGTAACATGTTATGTTCCTATTCCAAGAATCTAACTTATTTATGGGATTTTTTTGAACAAGTCTTCAACATTTGCTATCTGTAAGCTTGATTATTGAAATTATAATCATATGTATCAACGTACCAGATCTTCGCCACCGCGGATACAAAGTTCAGAAGGAAAAATTTTGCAGCTTCAGTTTAGAACGAGGATGCCACCTCATCTCTTTACAGGTGGGAAGGTCGAGGGAGAGCAAGGAGCAGCTATTCACGTGGTCTTGTTAGATGCAACCACTGGCAATGTGGTGCAAACTGGACCAGATTCAGCTTCAAAACTGAATGTCGTGGTGCTAGAAGGTGATTTTAATGAAGAAGTGGATGAGAGCGTTGACCAGTTTGAAAGCCATGAAGTCAAAGCCCGTGAAGGGAAAAGACCACTTTTGACAGGGGAGTTACAAGTGACATTGAATGAAGGAGTTGGAACTCTCGGTGATCTTACTTTTACTGACAATTCAAGCTGGATTAGAAGCAGAAAATTTAGGCTTGGTCTGAAGGTAGCTTCTGGATACTGCGTTGGAATCAGAATTCGGGAAGCTAAAACTGAGGCCTTTGCTGTAAAAGATCATAGAGGAGAATGTATGAATCACAAAGCTTACATTTCTCATAACATATTATATATAGGAGGAAAATGGGTCGGCGAGTGGGTTGGGTATGAAGTCAATACGGGTATTTTTTTGTGGTTGGGTTGACTCTGAACTATTTTTTCCAAATATATTTCTAGGAAAAATGTGTGTGTGTGTCAAATATGGTTAAAAAGGTATATTATTCACTTAAAATACTGTAGGAGTTGTATCACTTTCGACTCGTTTGGCCTGTTGAGTGTGTTCTTTTAAACTAGTTTTTCTTTCAAGGCTCTCTAACCAAGTATAACATATTTACCTGTTTGACCCGTTAGAGATTAAACATAAAATGAATCAACGCATTCACAGTATATGAGCTTGATGACTGTATATGTTACTTTTGCGCAGTGTACAAGAAACATTATCCACCTGCTTTACATGATGAAGTTTGGAGATTGGATAGAATAGCAAAGGATGGGGCACTTCATAAGAAATTGATGAAATCTGAAGTTATAACCGTGGAGGATTTCCTTCGTGTTCTTGCCAGAGATCCACAAAGACTTAGAAATGTGAGCTTCTTATGTCGCTTATGTTCTTGTTATCTAATAGTTTTTCTTTAATGATCGGAAATTTCCAAACTACTAAACAAATGAAAAAGTTTGATTATTAGAACTTCAAATATCAAAAGCACATGGGAAACACTATTTGCTATCGCTCGTTTCTTCAATATCACTATCAAAACGCCCACTAATACATAAGTGAATACAGATTCTAGGGAGTGGGATGTCAAATAGGATGTGGGAAAATACAGTGGAGCATGCCAAGACTTGTGTTTTAGGAGGAAAGCTGTATGTATACTATGCCGATTTATCTCAGACCACTGGCGCTATCTTCAACCACATTTATGAGCTACGAGGTCTTATTGCTGATGGTCAATTCGTTCCATTGGAATCACTTAGCCATAATCAAAAAGTCTGTACAACTCTTCATCTCTACCCTCAAATTTCTTAATTGTTTTTACATAATCTAATCCGTTATGTTGTCTTTCGTTAAACAGCTTTCAGTAGATTCACTAGTGAAAAGAGCATATGAGAATTGGAATCGAGTCATAGAATATGATGGCAAAGTCCTGAGTGCACTAACATTCCCTTCACCGCCTGCTCATAACACGATTGAATATCCATTTATAAATTCTGATCCTAATGTAAGTGTTTCAACAAGCTCCCACACCGACTATGGATCAAATGAACCATCGTTTGATGGTTCAGCAGATTGGTCCGACCCACAAGGAAATGGCTTTGGAGACTCGTTCTCTGAGGAAGTCCGTTTGAGGAGTTCAGAAATGCTGGAAACTGATGACATGCAGAAGTTACTTAGAAGCTTTGGTGTTGGAGCCACGGGACCTACTTATGGTCTCTATGACAATGATTCATATGGTTATAATGTTCCTCATGAGCCAGAGGTGGGCCCAGTGTATGCACAACGGCCCGGGCGAAGTTCAGGGAAGGAGGTTGTTGGTTGGCTCAAACTGAAGGCTGCATTAAGATGGGGGATATTTATAAGGAAGAAAGCTGCAGAAAGAAGAGCTCAACTGGTTGAGCTTGATTAACTGAAAATAGTAATCTTTACTAAACATATACTTACCCCTTGCATTCATACGTGTACTTGGTTCATATCGTACTCAAAGGTTGGGGAAAATATCGACTTGAATGTAGTTACGTATCTTTGTAACGCCAAATCTTGATTTACAGAATATTTTTCTTACTCACCATGATCTGTGTAGCCGTGCTTTAATAAAGACCAGTTTACTCTGAACCAAACCCATTGCTTGCGCCAATAAGTCCATAGATTTACGCTTTTTTTGAAGTATAGTTTTACGCCTTTTGGGTTTCAGTATAAATGGGTTATCGGTATAATCCTAGAGAAATCAAATCCATAGATTTGTGCTCTTTTTGGTTTCAGTTTTAATGGGTTATCAGTACATCATGAACAAGGTCAAATTGCACCATAATCTATTAGACTCAACCAAAATTACAATTGAATGTTAACTATTAACTTTCTTTTCTATGCAATCAACTTGGACTCATATAACAGGAATTTCTGTTCAAGTTAATGCAATTCTAAAAGGTCTGAATGCACACAAAAGAAATATAAAATTCCGTAAATACAATGAGCAATTTCAAATTTGAATAACAGTGACACGTATCTTTTGTGTCTGTCAGTGCCACATCAACACTATCCAAAATATACACTCACACACACACAAAACACAAACGGCCTAATGGGAGTGGTTAGCCACCGATGTCAAACCGACCCTCGTCCGTTTGTAAACCTACGAGCCCATTGGGAGTGGTCTTAGTGTTCAATATGCAGCAATATAAATGACATCAATATATATGAATTCTCAACAAGGTTAGCAAAGCCCTAATAACATTACATAAAAGATATGAAACTATACGCAACAAGGTTATGCTAATTGGAAATTGTAACAGAACAAGATGATGGGTAAATCAATGAAGTAACAGACCAGGAAAAAGTAGCAACTTCTGCGCAAATAGTGACTACAAGAATCGGAAAAACGGGCGACGAACTCGCCATAATCCTCATCTAAGACAATGCAGCTGACTACAGATATGTAGAAAATACGACTCGTCTCTAACGATCTCTTTGTCTAACAATTCAAGGCTTTCGACACACATATCCATGTCAAATGTGTAAGAAGAATCAACAGTAAGTCTTGAGCGTGTCTGGGTTTCATGATTATACGATATAGAATCCTTATGGTCCTTGTTCATAGGTATACCTTCCAATATATCGAAGGCCTTAGTCCAAGATGCAACATTATTATACTCTCTCATCACCCAAATCAAAGAATGATTTCCACCATCACGACTCATACACATAACAGCTAAACATCCTTTGATGATCCTTAGATTGTAAAATCGCAAACTGGGATATGGCAAGGATATGAAGCCAAAAACATTAGTACTTAAATCAAATGTGATTATTAAAAATTGATTTCTGTCATTTAGTTCACACTTGACAACCCAATGCAATGTTCCGTTGAAAAAACACGCAGATGATGAGTTAAAGGGCACATAGTAAACATTAGGAGTGTCTGAAAGAATCTTACTCCACGAGTTTGTCTTCAAAGAGTAAATAAATGAACTTTGTGCTGCTTCATAAGACATAGCAACAATCTTGTAATCATCAGGGTCGAAACCAAACCCGAATAATACCCTCTTGTAACTTGAAGGATAAGCGGGGGGCGGTTAGTTTGCGCCTAATTGAAGGATTCCATAGAGTGATTGAATGTACGCCCTTATTAAACAGACAAATTATTCCATTACATGAACCAACAATCGTGAACAGCTGCCAAGGGGCTTGTCTGATTTTAAGCCATTGTATCCTTTTATCCAGAAGATCACATACTGTATAACGGCAAATACGAATTGGATCGTACTGAACATGTTTTCTAAGATAATATTTTTGTGGAGGCAGCGGCGTTGTCACGGATCTGAGAGTGTACTTGCGAGCGAAGCTAGGGGTAGAAATACAAGAGCGCCATGATTTGGAGAGAGATGTATTCCGGACAAGGGATTTAAATGGTAATCTTATAAAGATTTCATCAATCAAATCTTCGCATAGATGGTATGACATTGTGTGATCGTGATGCTGCAACATTTTTTCAGACATATAGTGATTCAATAATCTAAAAGGTAAACTTTTAGACAAAATAAATTAACAGCAAGACTAGTAACTGTACCAAGTTGACATGACTCTAAAATTGAGTGGTGATATATTTTTTTCATAGTTCGAGATAAAAAATTACCAAACGTTTCACAGTTATAACACGTGTCTCAGATACAAGATATTCATAAGAACAGACAGAATCCTGAAACAAACAGATTGAGATTAGGGGATATAAGAAGTAACTTGTTATGCCAGTTTCTTCTATTTTTCATTGTGCAAAGTAAATGAGCCCGTCCATGTCAACAATATCATACCAGGTAGCTAGAAGCAACAGCTTGCCTTTTTGGTTTTTCGTTCTCAGTATCAAAGTCATCCATGTTGACTAATTCAAAAGACACATCACTCTGTATTTCATCTTCGCGCTCCATCGTCTTGCCCCTATCGATTAAAGTTAAATTAGTCACTTAATTGTGTGTTTAATATAGCATATAGCTCACATTAACCAAAACTTTTGGGTTCATATGTAATGACCAATTTAGCCTCCGTTGTTAATATGTTGGTTAAAAACCGAACTAAACGTCATTATATAGTAGGAATGGTGTATCTCATTTAGTATACATTTGACCACCAATGCAATGTTCCAATGAGAAAACACATATGGCATTATCATGGGTCTAACATTAGTAGTAGGGGAAACAATCCTAGTCCATGAGTTTGTCTTCGGCTCTTCGCGGAGTAAATAAATGAAGTTGAAGCAACTCCAACTCTAGAAAAATAACTAAGCACAATCTTGTAATCATATCGTCACTGATTGCAACCAAACCCGAATAATACAAACCATTTAAGGGCGGCCTAGTGGCAAAAGGAGGTGTGGCTATCACTCTAAAATGTGTGAGGTTTCAAGTTCAATTCCTGCTAGGTGCAAACTTAAGTGGCCATGCTAACCTCCTGAAAAGAGAGGACTTTACGGTTTGAGTCTGTGTGGCGGTGGGCTCAAATCCTGTGGACTAGTCAGCCAAAAAGTTGGAAACCATGGTTACCAAAAAAAAAACCCGAATAATACATCAGAGTTTCCATAAGGATATAATCTAGGGAGAGTTAGAGTTTCCATAGGATAGAATACATGAACTTGTGTCATGGTAGTTAAAGATACATATAAATATATAATTCCGGTACATGAACCAACAATATGGTAAATGATGCTAGGTAACTCGGTTGATTTTATTCTAATGTTTTGGGTTTGTTGAGGTAACAAGTATGAATAACCGAAAGAACCATTTTTGCAATCAACTTGTTGTTTTACAAATACCTTTATTTGGAGTCTTCGACATCAGGGCCGGATTTAAGCATGTGCGGGGTGGGCGACCGTGCAGGGCCTTCGTTTTTTAAGGGCCTCTAATTTTTAAAATTCTATAGGTTAATACAAACCAAATTTGAGATGATTTAAACTTCTTAGATGTTGTTTACCATTATACAACCCTTAACCACAATAAAGAAAAATTAAGGTTGAGATTCTGTTTTAATGACGTAAACAGATTTTGATGTAGAGTGAAGAAGATGACCAAGTTGTGTTTTTATTTATGGTGGGGCCTCAACTTTGATTGTTTTTGCTTCTTTTCACCTTTAATATGATTTGAAGTTTTTATTTAATCCTTTAACTTTAATTTTTCATTTAAACGTATAAGGGAAACCATTATAACATTTGCCAATTATTTTTTATGTAAAAAAAGTTCACCTCAAACTATATTTAAGAAAATTGCTACAATTTGCTTGGTAGCTGCTAACGTTTGGTTTATACATTTGATAATTTGGCCTTTCAGTCACTATATTTTGAAGTTTCATAAGTTTGATAGTTTTGGTAAGAAAAAAAGCTCAATGTTAAATACGAGTATAAATGCATAAACCTCCTATTAAGTCGGGAAATCTAACATCTAACAAGGATATATGCTCTATGTCAATTTGTATGAACGTTTAAGTTTCGATATTCAAGGGCCTACTTTCAATTGCTGTACAGGGCAAAAGCATGCATTCAAATAAAATTTTGGGCAAAATTACGAGAACACAATAATTTGGATAGATAGCTACACCGGGCGAGGTAACTTGTGGGCAGTCATTTAACAATATCACCAATCAGCTCTTCACATAGATATTGTATGATTCTGCACAGTTATTTGAACAATGAAACTAAACTAAGGGTGTGTTTGTTTCATTAAGATGTTTTGACTCTGAATCTTATTACCACATCTTACTGGTAAGAGTTGGTTACAATGTCTGAATCTGAATGAAATAATGTTGTTTGTTTTTTCATAATTGCCTGAATGGTTTTTTTGCTCATTTTAAGAATATATAAAACTATAACAATACGATAAATGGATAGCTTGTGTAAAAATGACAAATTTTTATCATAAATTTAACCATAACGGAACCGAAAACCGAATATTTAATTCGGGTTCACTTCGGTTACAAATTCGATTAAAATATTTTCGATTTTGTTCAGGTTCGGTTTTCAGATTATTCGGGTATTACTCAAATAATGATCCCCTTAAAACTAGTATTAATATTTTTACAAAGGGTGCTACTATTGGTACCCATTGACCCGCTAAATAGTACTCCTTTCGTCTCATATTAAGTGTCCACAATGGAATCTTTTAAGTCTTTTTTCCTCAACTTTGACCATAAATATTTTTGTTTGTGTTATATAATATTGAACAAAAATTTTACCAACGAAAAATATATTCAAAACTCTATCCGTTCATATATCTTGCATCAAGTATCATATAACATAAGAAGAAATCATTAAAGTCAAAGTTGAAGAAAAAAGACTTTGAAAAAGTCAAGTGGACACTTAATGTGGGACGGAGGAAGTACATGAAAAGTACAAAAAAAATACAAAAACATGTTTTTTCTTCTAGTTTACAGTGCAACACAGTTTAACATAGTTTTTTATCAGTTTCTGTTTCGTAATTTTTGACTGTTTAATACTTTTAACTTGTTAAACTTTATAATTTTTGTTTCGCATTCTGCGTTTCACTGTTTTATAAGATAAACAAAATTATAAAAATAAATAAATAAAAATAAAAAAAACCGGAAAAACCAAGGAGGTACAAACGGCTTTTTAGAGGGGTCTTTATAACTTACCCCTTTTACAAATGATAAGAAATTTCTCAATTATCAACATCAAAATGAGTAGTAAAATTAATTTTCGTTGTTGATAAAGTTTTAAACAAAAGAATTGAAACTTAAAAGCGAAAATCTTTTAGTAAATAACACGTAAATGAAAGTTTTTCTTTAAAATGAATTAAATATACATGCCTAGAAACTACAAAAGTCAACAACTCTTAATTTTCTATGACACATTCATGTGTTTGCTTAACAAGTTAGGTTCACCCGCGCTCCGCTGCGGGATGTTTGGCGGCCGGTGTTTTTGGTTGGACGTGTTAGAAGGTATATTTTTGTAAAAAAAAAAATTAACGGTCGTTAAGTAACGACCGATTTCAAGCACTGTTTTGGTGCATTCTAAAAAAAACTAACGGTCGACCGCTAGTGGGGAAAGGGGTATTTTATAAAAAAAATTAAAATGAGGGTAGTTTTCGTAATTTAACACATAGTGCGAGGGGGTATTTCGTAAATATTTGAGGGGCTATTTCGTAAATAAAAAAAGGAACGGGTCGGGGCGGACCGGGTCGGGTCGACCCGACAATACCGATAACTGAAAAAATGCGAGTGAATATTTTGGAAAAGAAAGCAAAAAAACAATTTAAAAAAAAAAATTTAAAATGTTCGGACCGGGTCGGGTAAACCCGGTGCATTTAATGCAACTTAATGCACCTGAAGCGCGTGGTTAGTTCTATTGTTATTCATAAAAAAAACAGACCGATGACTCAAAAAGTGCGAGAGAGTATTTAAAAACAAAACAATTTTTTTTTCTAAAAATCAGTTCTAACCTCTTCAAAAATCCAGACAAAATATTTCACTTCTTACCTTTTCTTCTCTCTTCTTCTCACTTCTTTCTACAATAATTAAATAAAATATATTTTTTCTGGGTTTTATATACGTATTTCACATCAACGGGTTTTATTCTTTTTTTATAACGTTTTTATTACCTTTTTCAATCCATTTTAAAATTCCGTTATCTACGATTTCTTAAGTTTTTTTTCTCACAGTTATTTTACGATATATAACATTTTTTACGTTTTCATCAGTTATTTTACGTTTTTGTCAGTTTTTTTAAGTTTTCGTCTGTTTTTTTACGTTTTCGTCAGTTATTTTACGTTTTCGTCAGTATTTTTACGTTTTCGTCATTTTTTTACGTTTTCGTCTGTTTTTTACATTTTCGTCAGTTATTTTACGTTTTCGTCTGTTTTTTTACGTTTTCGTCAATTATTTTACGTTTTCGTCAATTTTTTACATTTTCGTCCGTTTTTTTTACGTATTCGTCCGTTTTTTTACGTTTTCCTCAGTTTTTTTACATTTTCGTTAGTTTTTTTACGTTTTCGTCAGTTTTTTTACGTTATCGTCTGTTTTTTACGTTTTCGTCAGGTTTTTTATGTTTTTTTTACGTTTTTGTCAGGTTTTTTATGTTTTTTTTACGTTTTTGTCTGTTTTTTTACATTTCGTCCGTTTTTTTACGTTTCGTCTGTTTTTTTACGTTTTCGTCATTTTTTACGTTTTCGTCTGGTTTTTTACGTTTTCGTCTGTTTTTTTAACGTGTTTGCCTGTTTTTACGTCTTCGTCCGTTTTTTATGTTTTCCGTCAATTTTTTCTAAAGTTATTCGTCGCCCTCTTTTTTACGGTTGCGTCCGTACTTATTACGTCTGTCGTCTGTCTTTTAACTTTTTGTGAGGGTCCCTCCATTTTTTATGTTTTCGCACGTTTTTTACGTTTTCCTCCGTTTTTTCAAGTTTTCGTCCGTAAAAGTACGACAACGTAAAAAAACAGACGAAAACTTAAAAAACGGACGAAAACGTAAAAAACTGACAAAACGTATAAAAACTAACGAAAACGTAAAAAAACTGACGGAAACGTAAAAAACTGACGAAAACGTAAAATAACTGACGAAAACGTAAAAAAACAGACGACAACGTAAAAAAACTGACCAAAACGTAAAAAAACTGACGGAAACGTAAAAAACTGACAAAAACGTAAAAAAACAGACGAAAACGTATAAAACTGACGAAAACGTAAAATAACTGACCAAAACGTAAAAAACAGACGAAAACGTGAAAAACCCTTTGTAAAAAGATAAAGAAACAAAAATGAAAGAAGTACTTAATTAGAACAAAAACAAACGTTCTTTTTCATGCAGATGTACCTCTTCTTCTGCAGACATGGTTTGTAGATGAAGAGGTAAAACCTCTAAAAAAACAAACGAAACCTAAGACTTCTCATCCACCTCTTACTCAGTCAGATGTTGCAAGCTCTTACCGTGTCTGAACAAGAAAAGAAAAACAAACAACCTTTACGTCTAACCGCGTCTGACCGGTCAGATTCAGAGATCATTAAGATGTTTTTTGAAAAAACAAACACCACCTAAGAATGTCAAATTAAATAATATAGCATCTCAAGAAAGTAAGAACAAAAATTTAATAATCTTGGGCTTTTGAACTAGTTGTGTACGTGTGGATTTGTTATCGTGTCTTTTTTGAACATGCCAAGACAGCATGCATGACGTACTTGTGTTTTTGGAGAAAAGCTGTATGCTATCTTCAACCACATTTACGAGCTGATGGTCAATTCGTCCATTGGATTCGCTTAGCCACAGTCAAAAGGTCTGCACAACCCTTCATCTATTCCCTCGAATTTACTCGATTGTTTTTACATAATTTAATATGTTATATTTTTTTTTTTTTGTTAAACAGCTTTCAGTAGATTCACTTGCGAAAAGAGCATATGAGAACTGGAATTGGGTCACAGAATATGATGGCAAATTCCTGAGTGCACTAACGTTCCCTGCACCACCTGCTCAACACGACTCAATATCCATTTGTAAATTCCGATCCAAAGCAGGCTCCCACATTAACTACGGATCAAATGAACCATTTTTTGATAGTTCAGCAGATTGGTCTGACCCACAAGGACATGGGTTCGGAGATTCATTCTCTGAGGAAGTCCAAAATGCTGGAAACTGATGACATGCAGAAGTTACTTAGAAGCTTTGGTGTTGGAGCCACGTGACCTGTTTATGGTCTCGATAAAAATGATTCATACGGTTATAACATTCCTCATGAGCCAGAGGTACGTGGGCACAGTGTATGCACAAGGGCCCGGGCGCAGTTCAGGGAAGACGGTTGTTGGTTGGCTCAAACTGAAGGCTGCATTGAGATGGGGGGTATTTATAAGGAAGAAAGCTGCAGAAATAGTGTGATCTTTACTAGACATATACTTACCCCTTGCATTCATATGTGTACTTGGTTCATATCATAAGTAAAGACTGGGAAAAATATCGACTACTCGAATGTAGTTACTTATCCACTACAGCTTAATTTATAGAGCTTTTTGTTAATCGAATTATGCATTACAATAGCCTAGCTTCGATAAGGACCAGTTTACTCCCAAACCCATTGCTTGGGCTTGGTATCGGTTATAATTCTCGGAAAGTCAAATCCATGGCTTTATGTTTTTATTTGCTTATGAGAGGTTAACTTAAGCTGATAACAAATGAAGATAATATCAGTATGAACAAATTTAAAAGAATTTCGAAAGGTGGAAGACTAATCTACATGTATCATAACATTACATAAATTATATGAAACTATACGCAGCAAGGTTATGCTAATTGGAAATTAAAAAAGTAAACTTTTGCGCAAATAGTCACTACAAGAATTGGAAAAGCGGGCGACGAACTGGCCATAATCCTCATCTAAAACATTGCAGCTGAGAACAGTTATGTACAAAATACGATTCGTCTCTAAGGATCTCTTTGTCTATCAATTCAAGGCTTTCGACGCACATATCCATGTCAACTTTGTAAGAAGAATCAACAATATGTCTTAAGCGTGTCTGAGCTTCATGATTATAGGATATAGAATCCTTATGGTCCTCGTTCATAAGTACAGGATAGTGCATAGCCTAATACATGCTGTCACTTTTCTTCATCTATATAGAACCTTCTAGTTGATATAATTATCCATCAACAAATTATCAAAACTAAGGGCCCGTTTGGTTTGTAGATGGGTTTAGGATTTAGATTCGGATTCAGATTTAGATTTAGATTTGATGTAGGTTTGAAAGAAAAGTAGGAGAGATAAAAAATTATTTATATTTAAAATATACATGTGTTTTGTAAATTAATAATTAAATAAAATACATTTTTAAAAATAAAAAATAAAATAAAGACAATAAGGCTGGATGGAGTGATGGTGGTAAACTCACCTGACACGTCAGCGTCACATCAGCTTTCTCTCTCCAAATAAAACTCACCTTACAACTCACCTTTCAACCGTAACAAGAACTCACCTTACCAATAAAACTCACCTTACTCACCCTTTTTTTAATTTAAATACTTTTATTCATAAATTAAAAAAATAAATATTTACGTAAACATAAACGTACGAATTAATAAAAACGTAAACTAAATTAAAAACTTTTATTCATAAATTAAAAACATTACAACACAATTAATAACAGTACATAGATCTTGTTTAGCTGCGCTTGCATTGTCAAATTGAACGACTAAATACATCATCGCTTTCTGACGAACGCTATCTTCGTGAATTAGTTTTTGAACCAAAGCATGAATTTCATCGACGGTGTGCGGAAGTAAACAAGCCATATTAATTTAAAAGTAGGAATAATTGTGTATAAAAATATGTGAATTAGTAGGTATTTATAAGTAAAAAGTGTGGTTTAAAATTTTATTTTTTTATAAAAAACGGTTACATTTTGGAGGACCCCACTATTTTTAAAACCCACACTATGTGAGTAAGTCACCGAAGTGACACAAAATCAAGCCAAAACTCACCTCACAAAATCAACCTTTCGAGGTGAGTTTTACCACCGGAGTGGTAAGTCACACGCGAGTGGTAACTCACCTCGGTGAGTTTGACACCACTCCCTCCAGCCTAACAGTAGTAACTAACACTATCAGTAGTAACTTTTGTGCTAGCAGTACTAACTACTTGGAATATTTTCTTTAGTCTTCACAGCAGTCTTAAGTCCTTCAGTAGTATTAAGTTAGTACTGGCAGTACTAACTTTGCTCTAGCAGTACTAAGTTTACTCTAGCAGTACTAACTGATTAGTACTGGCAGTTTCCAACACTTAGCATATTTCCATGTATCTTGAGCAGTACTAAATTACGCTTGGCAGTACAAAGTATGAAGACTTTAATTCCCAATAATCATCCCCTAAAATTGATATTCATCTTGTTAATCATCAAGTTTCTTCATTAAAGGCTTCTTGATTCCAACAATCCTCCCCTAAACTTGATGTTCATCTTCTGAATCTTCAAGTTTCTTGATAAAAAGCTTTATCTTCACTAGGAGGATGTATATAAACACTTCTTGTATTGTGACTTGTCATTTTCTTGTGTCAACTCTGCTCCTGCTCTCTTTTCATCATCAAATTGATCTTGCAATTTCATAGCTGCTTTATAACCAAGTCTTTCTTGCTCTTGTTACCTTTTTGTCTTCAGGGCTAGTTAACCTCACGAAATCTTCCAATTCTTTTCGTTTTATAAGTGTTGTTTTGTTTAAACATACCATTTTTAAAAGTATACAATTAAAAGATATCATATACAAACATATACGAATAAATGAACATAAACGAACGTTAGTGAACGCATAATCAAACGTTCACGGACATAAATGAACGAATGAAACTTTTGTTCATGTTCGTTCATTTAACTAAACGAACGTAAAATAATGTTCATATTCATTCATTTAATAAATAAATGAACATAAACGAACTTTTTACCGGACGGTTCATGAAATGTTCACTAAACGTTCAGTTCGTTTACGGCCCTACTAACAATCACATATCTATGTTTTATATTTGATTTTAGATATCAAAAATGACAAAATTATAATCGAAATCAGCTACATAACTTACTTTGATATTCAATTTACGAAATTATGATGAGACGATTAAGTGAATCTTATGATAAACCGCATTCTCAAGCCTGAGTTTTATAGTTACAAATGAAACGAGCTCAAGCTCCCGCTCGGACTCGACTCAGCCCATTTTCAGTTGATCTAAATCCTTACTCTCATATACGACAACCCTATTAGGCTAGGCACTATGGCAGTAGGTCGCGACCTGGTACTTTCCTGCGCCACATCAGCTTTCTCTCTCCAGCGACCTACATGCGATCTTTTGCTACTACAAGGCGACCTTCAATTTTTTAACATCTAATTTATATTTCATTAATAATAAAAAACATTACATAAATAATAGAAAACATTACATTATAATAAAAAACATTACACTAACATAAATGCTAAGGTTAACCACTGTGAGTTCCAAGAAGAACTGTA
>BQNB010120540.1:0-20613 GCA_026074375.1 Tanacetum coccineum | reverse complement strand
TAAGTTTTAATTGACTAAAAAGCTAGAACAAAGAAAACTAGACCAAAAACGGAAAAGATTTAAGCTTAAAAACACTAAAAACATGAACGAGATTCAATCCCGTTCTTTAAAAATCAAAATTTTGTAATTTAAACCCTATGAAAGCAAATCTAATTTTCCTATGTTCTAAATGTTAAAAGAAAATTTTCAAAAAAGGAATTATAATTTTTTGACTTTTTTATAATTTTTTATGAATTAAAAACGATTTTAATGAAATTAAATGTTTAAAAATTCTAGACTATTTAGTCAAAATCTAAAAAATTTTAGCAAAAGTAGCTTGAACAATGCTTGTCCTAAGAAAAATAAACTGGGAAACACAGCTTATCAAATAAGCTGTCAAATAAGCTAAAAACGCCTAATAAGCTAAAAGGCCTAAAACGTCTGTAAAAGATTAATGTTGCAAAGTTAAACCGAAAAAGTCCCCAGGGCACGTTGGTGAGGGTGTGTGTTGTGAGGTTTATAAAAGGGTTGAAACTGAGTTGAAGTCGGGGGTTCGAGTCTTGCTCACCCCCGACTTCCTTGGTTTTCCCTTTTTTTATTTTGCAAAAACCTAAAAAAACAAAGTTGTAAAACAGCTTATAATAAACTATTTTGTGAAAACAACTTTTCTAAAAGCTAATCAATAAGCCATTAAATGATCTTAAAACAGACAGAAAGCACTTGACTACTTTTTTACTTTTTACAAAAGTTAATAAGCTAAAAATTAAAATAAGCTAAAACAAGGACTGAATAAGCTATTCTTAGACTAAAACTGACCTAAAAAGCTAAATTTAACTAGAAATAAGCAAGCCATAAGCTAAGGATTTCAAATAAGCACTTATTAGAAAATCGCATACCAAACATGCCAAATGGCTAGCTTTGAGCTTAATTTTAAGTACTCTAATGGATCCTTAAGGAAAATTGGCTTGTACTAGCTTAAACTATGACCTAAAAGCTATTTAAAACTCCTTTTTAAAAGTATTTTGAAATATCATTAAGCTAAGAAAACGCTAACTGAAATAGCTACTTTTGACTTTTAACTATGTTTTTGGATTTTTTTAAGAAAAGATAAAATAAGCTAAAAACTAACCTTAAAAGCTATGAACTACTAAACTTTAACCTTATAAGCTAATTTAAACAACAACTATGCCCAAAATTAAACTATAAAGCTAGAAATATCAATTAAGCTCTTGGCAAAAACTGTTAACCCAACAGTTTATTAAGGGCAACTTTGAGATTATTTTTCAATATGCTAAAGGATCATTATGGATTTTGGCTTATTTCACTAAAAAGAGAGTACCTAAAATAATAATTAAAAATCAATATTGAAAAACATTGAAATTTAAAATGAACAATGGACAATTCTAGGATTAAAATGCTTTATTAAACTTAGTAGGAGCTGAGTATGTTTTTGATTTACAAAAGACAAAATGCTGATTTTGAGCATTAAATAGACAGATAGACAAATACGCTATTTTCTAAAAACTAAGTTCAAATAAGGATGATCATTAACCTAAAAACTACTTGTAAACCAAAAATCAAATCCAAAAAACTAAATTTATCCTCTTGAATCTAGATTGAAAAAGGCCATATGTTATTCTAAGCTGCTGATGCAATTGACACAAATTTAGCCAAAAACTCAATTCCAACAAGTACCGGCTTAAGAAATTGATTTCTACACTAAGATAACACTAAAACAAGTATTATTAAAGCAGCAAACACAACTAGAACTAATTTGATCTAACAATGCTTAAATTCTTGATCTAATGATCACAGATTCAACTTAGCCATCTACAATCCTATGAAAACTTGATTAAACCAAACTAACTTCCAAATTCTAAACTTATAAACCTAAAAATTAGATTTAAGATCAACTTAAAGGAACAAAAGGCATATGGCAGTACTAACTCTCAGTTAGTACTGCTATGCCAAACACCCCTTTAAAATGTTAAAATCCAAATTAAGCTTATAAATTTGAAATTTAAAGAACAAGTTACAAATACCAGATATCATTAAGCTATACTAAGACCTAATAAGCACTTTTTAAATAGACAAATAAGCTAGAACAATAAGCTGATCATTATTCTAATATTTTTGGTTTTTTCACTGTTTTATAGAAATTAAGAGTTTAACTAAGATTCTAAATTAATAAGCAAACAAATTAAGCTTCTAACCACTATATTAAGCATTAATAAGCTAATTTAAACAGCAATAATCAAACAATAAGCCATGATAAACTAAAATTCAAAGCTAGTGTAAAAAAAATTAAGAACTAAATTGCTTTACTTAAACAAGGCTTATCAAATTGCTCTTATGAGCTATCAACAAGCTCCAGCTTATCCTAGGATAAGCTAGTGAGGTCCTGGAAGGCATCCTATTGGCTTCCTTCCATAATAAGCTTGTGGTATTTTTGTTTTGGAGGGAAGATTTGTGTCTTTATTAAGCTTAGTTTAGCTTTTTAAAGCTTAACTAAGGTGAATTGGTAGCTATTTAGTTAATATGACAGCTGATTGAGCTTTATTAACAGTGTTAGAATGCATGATTAAACTTAGATTAATTAATTAATGAACATGTATTAAACATTAAAATTTAATGAAACAAACTATTATTTATTAATGACACTGGATATACAAAGCTGAGACTAAGGAAATTACATTGATTTTAACAACAATAAGCAAAAAAATTAATGATAAGCTAAAACTACAAGTACTATTTATAACTACTCTAGATGATCCGTGTGAGTGAAACAGACTCTATATCTTATAGAACTAAGGAGAAGCTTCTAGTATGATTAGGAGCTTCCCTCTTAGTCTTGTCCTGTCCTTTCAATCATTGCCAATCATTGGATGCTTAATCATAGCCCTTTGATCAAAATGAGCACATGGATTGCCAAGCTGGCAATCCCACTATTTGGGAGTGAGTGTGTTTCTTTAATACTGAATCCAATGCAAATTTTCCTTTTCTTGTATGTTTCTTTGAATTCACGCGTTCAGTCCTTTTGTAAATCATGACCAATGGAGCTAGTATTTGTTGATGACTTGGCACTTAGTACTTGGTATCTTCTGGCCATATAGCTTAATTGAGAGAGCGTGGGTTTTTACCTATGAATTTTTACACAGGGTTGAATTGGGACGATGGGATGAATAGTAACAACGAATTTTCTCGCGCCCTATTTTTTTCTTTTTATAACATTGTTTGACCCGGGGGTAAAAAGGTATTGACCTGGACTCGGGTAAAATGGAAATTGGGCCACAGGTTTATATGGGCTCGGGCAAAGGGTTTTAAGGGATTTGGTTATAAAATAGTTAACAACCGTTAGTTCTTTATTAACAAAGGACTAACAGTGTTAGGGTTTTTGGGACTTTTTGTGAATTTGTTTTAACATTAAGGCTCATTTGGGGATTTAAGGGTTTTGTCATTTTGTGGTTGACCAAGAGTTGACCAAGGTTGACTTAGTTGACCTTTTGCTAGAAACTTCCGGCTCTTGTGCACTCTATCCGTTCCCGTGTTCGTGTTTGTCCGGTTTTGACCGTTTTCTTATGATTTTTGCAATCATTCCGTACTAACCATTCACAAACAACAAAATACCAAATACAAGCATATTTTTGCTCATTTTGTACTTCAAAGGCCATTTTTGGGTATATAAAGGCTATGTGTATTTCTAACATATCAAAGATGCAATTCCTAACTATGTTTTCTTGGGTTGCATAATTGTTTTAAAAAATTGTAGTTGATGGATTGAATTAGTAATAAATGGGAAGACCTAAAATTAGATTTTTCAATTTAAGATAACACTACAAGTGTTGAACATACTCAAAACCGTACAATGAGTGGATTTGATCGATTTGGAAGACGATGAAATCGAGAATATGATGATGGTGGTTATTGTTCGTCAAATGGCGGTTTTGGATAGGAGTGTTTTTGAAACAGTTGAAGAGATAACGAGGGCGATTATTTTTAGTTATGTCGGATGTTTCGGTTCGCCAGTCATGGTGAATAGACCGCTTGTTCTCAAGAGAACCGGATAAGACTAAGCAAAAAAATATTTTTTTTTTCAGAAATCTAACTTATTATTATTGTTATTAATTTTTTTTACTAAATTCCTTCCCTCTTTATTTAAGATAAGATGTGACACCTTTTATTATTATTATTTGTTTTATATATTTGGTAGAGATGACAAGACGAAAAATAATAATAGACGAGACAAATAAATAACGCAAAGAAGATTACATATATTTTGTCTCAATGTACAATGCGATACAGAGAATGGGAATACAAATGGTAATATAAAAAAGCCAAAATAAAGAAACAAGTCCTTGATGACATCAAATAACGTTACATTTATACCATCATTTATCCCGAATAAATTATCCATTTTTATATAATTATTGCAAGAATCGTTACTTAATTGCTTAAATTTGTAAATTACAGTAATTATGGAGTGATTTGTAAAGAAATGCTAAAAGGCGCACTTTTTGGAGCTTAAACGATGATATTTAAAGATTGCTTAATTCTGCCTAATACGCCGTATCCACAAAAGGATATACGACGTATCAGCGCTTGGACTTCACAAGAACACGCGTATTCTCACTTCCCAATACGGCGTATCCATGTTTCCCTATACGCCGTATCCAGCTGGATAACTATTAAGAGATTTGGTGAATAATTATATTTTGGGATGTTGATCCCAATTCTTGATCGATTCTTTAGCTTTAATAAAGAATATGTTACCTTGGAAAATCAAATAACCTCATGGACTAGAAACTTTTTGTGTTGAATATTAAGAGTATGCGAATATACTCTTTAATAACCTAGAAGAATTATGAATACGTATAACAGTGAATATGAAAAAACACAAATGTAACAAAAAATATTCTAATATTATTATGATGATTATACGAGTACTCTGGTTAGTACTAGGTTTACAAACTTGAAAGCTATATCTCTAAACCACACTTTTTCTCGATACCAAACTATGTATCCTTGATCCTCTTTATTATAGAGAGATTCATAACTATTTAAAGTTGGATTACAAGGAAAAATAATTAATACCAATTATTTAACACATTAATTACAAGGAAAACTGTATAAGGAAACTAAATTTTCTCTTTAAAGCATACATCACTCCATCAATAATGTTGATCTCGTTTCCTTCTTTAACATATCTTGTTTCCCAATCAGCATTAATATCTTCAGTCATTGACTTCAATCAGCAGGTAATCTCTTCAATCAGCATTAACAATATTCACTAGCAGCATTAACTTTGTGCTAGCAGTACTAACTACTTAGAATATTTTCTTTAGTCTTCACCAGCAGTCTTAAGTCCTTCAGCAGTATTAAGTTAGTACTGGCAGTACTAACTTTGCTCTAGCAGTACTAAGTTTACTCTAGCAGTACTAACTGATTAGTACTGGCAGTTTCCAACACTTAGCATATTTCCATGTATCTTGAGCAGTACTAAATTATGCTTGGCAATACAAAGTATGAAGACTTTAATTCCCAACAATCCTCCCCTAAACTTGATATTCATCTTGTTAATCATCAAGTTTCTTCATTAAAGGCTTCTTGATCCCAACAATCCTCCCCTAAACTTGATGTTCATCTTCTGAATCTTCAAGTTTCTTGATAAGAAGCTTTATCTTCACTAGGAGGATGTATCTAAACACTTCTTGTATTGTGACTTGTCATTTTCTTGTGTCAACTCTGCTCCTGCTCTCTTTTCATCATCAAATTGATCTTGCAATTTCATAGCTGCTTTATAACCAAGTTCTTTCTTGATCTTTGTACCTTTTTGTCTTTCAGGGCTATTTAACTCATGAATCTTACCAACTCTATCTCCTGGGTTGCCCTGCATATAAGATAAATCAAACCTTCTTGGGAACCCAAACCATTACAGACCTGAATCTGCGTCTTACATCAACATAGTCATATCTCTTCAAAGTGATTGATGCACTATTAGGTTTGACAGGTCTCCAACCCAACATGTGGGCTTAACTACATTAACCCGATTCATCATTATTAACATTAAATGACTTTGTCTGGCAGTACTTAGTGAAAATTGGGCCAGGACTAGTTAAGATTTTTCTGAAAACATGTGCCTTTTGGATTAGGTGAGTAATTCTTGGAGAATTTTTATGGGTTCACCCATCTGCATTATTTCCACACTAGTTTTTCCTCCTTTGACCCAGTTAGCTGTCTCTCTTTATTTAAATGATATACTAGAGGTGATCAAAATTCTAAGACATAACATGCTTTTTTATACATTACAAAGTCAACTTCCTTAGTTGTTGATGACTCAGATTATTCCAATTTCTTTGGTTTCCCCTAGGACCTTTTGATCTGTACATCTCAACATACCTAACTGTTTTCCTAACTAGTTTTTCTTGTGTTTTTGGGTCTAACGACATCAACTTTAGGAATAGTTGGATAAAGTTTTATTTTCTACCACAACAGGAGAGACTCAACTTTCATCCTCATTATCAGAACAACCCATTCTTCAATCAAAGGAGCATCAGAAATTTTCTTAGTCTCATTTGAAGAATTTTCACAAACACTTTTATTGGCCCTTAATTCATAGACTTCAAATTCAGGTTGTTGAAACTCCTCAAAGACTAGATCTCGACAAATCAATAGTTGGGGTTTTTTTTACAAATAAAGTCTGTAGGTGGGGTTGCACTGCATTATACCCCTCACATTTTCTATGTTATCACATATTTGGTTCCAATCAATTTATCCAAACTCTTAGAAGCATTTTCAAAATTGTTAATTTTAAACTGATTGCTCTCTTTTACGTTCTTAAGTCTTTCTATCTGAATCTTAAGAGCATTAATTTCTGATTCATTAAATGAGGCATCTCTTTTAAGAACAGAAATTTAATCACCAAAGCATACCCTCAATTTTTCTTGTAAATGACTAGTCGTTTTATTCCACAGAAAGCTAAAGGATTCTTCTTGATAGTTTTCTGTAACACTTCCATTTTCACACCTTATTACTTCAATGAAGATACCAGTTATTTATTTTAAACTTTACGCGTTCACTTTAATTTCAACGAAATTAAATCGCTGTAGCTAAAACGATCATTTCAATGTTAATCGGGAATCAAATAAGTTAAATGGTTTAATCAAGCTAGGTGTTAAGTAATTATTTTGATGAATAATTATTAACTTTGTTTAATTTATTTTATTGGTTACGTAAAGTGTGTACGTTTCGCGATAAAAGTACGTTTAGGCATACCCGGAACCACCATAAATAAATTTACGCTTCAACAAATGCTTATTATTATTTACCAAATGATCAATACTCGAGTTATAAACTTTACCCTGGTTGTTAATTAGGACGGCCACACATATACAAGAAATATGTATGACTTATTCAATTTGCAAGTATACTATTTTAATATATCAAGACGACACTTTACTTTATAAATTTATACTTTCATTTCAAGTATAATTCTTTCATTTAGACTAGCTAGATATTTCCTCTATAATTTCATGGGATGATTCACACTTTAGGGGACATGGAAACATAAGAAGTAAAAGAAATACATGTACAAGTATGGGATGTGTAAGACTTATATCAAGACTAGTGATTTTGACCAACTAATACCCCAAAACCCTCAAGTTTTCATCCCCCCTGGTTGTTGTGACTAGTTGCTTAGCATTTAGTCCTTGTTATAACACTTATAATCTCTTACACTTTACAAGAGAAAAATCCATACAAACACTTGCCGCTTAAAAAAATTCAACTTCTCTCCCTTTTCTTCCTTTTATTAACCACGACATCAAACACCCATGTATTTAATTCATAGCTTAATTTCCAATATACTCAATCCTAACTTCATATCTAAGATGTCTTAAGTTGTTTTGTGCAAGGGTTGGGTCAAAGGTTTACAAAGTATTGAACGCAAGATGGAAAGTTAGGGTTTCATTTGAATTAGGGTTTTCAAGTTCTGCAAGTTAGGGGTTTGGTTGCTAAATATGGAATTTAGATATTGTTGATATCATCACACACTACTAAGGTTACTAAAACCCTTTATGTTTCTTTACAATTATGCATTTTATGTGTGTTATGTTCTTTATAGCAAAAACTCACCAATTGGACCTTTAATCATGTAAAAAGAGTTTTTAATTGTGATCTCTCATTTTTGTACACTGTTTCATATGTTATGTGATGGTAATATCATGATATACTGGGATTATAAGTTTGTAACATGTTGGGTTAAGTATTAAAATGTAAAAATGTAGATATGTATAAACTTGTAAGTAAAGTTATTAGGAAAGTTATTGATTTCGTGTGTGTTAACGATTGTTAATCTTGATATCTGGACTCTTGTGGACATATTATGGAAAAATGGACACTAGTATATGTAAGACATAGTATATTAAGAATATTGGAAGACTCCGTGGTAGTTTAGTAAATAAAAGTATATAAAAACAAGTTATTACAAATAAAACTTAAAAGATATTTAGGGGCTGTTTTGGCACGAATTTTTGGCATGGGATTTGATATCTTATGAACATACTTATCTATGACGATTCAAAAAGATAGAAACCGAAAAACCGCAATTATAACGAAAAAGGATACGTTAGTTTACGGTTTTACGATAATAAACGGAGTTATAAACAAGAATTTTTATAAAACTTGTTATAAAAATTTAACAACAGAATGGTTTGGTATTTTTACTTAAATTATACATAATTTTAGGATTCCAAAACAATAAGAAATGTAATTTTTCAATTAAAAACGAAGAAGTTATGAATTACGCGAGTTTATATACTTAAAATGTATAAAAATACTTTTATAAAACTATTTTTATAAAAGTTACTATTCATGACAGAAACTTTTATTTTTTAAAACCTCATAAATAAATAGAACTTTCAATTACGAGAACGTGCTCGAAAGGAATTACTAAAAACGGACTAAAAAGAATAAAATAACAACGTTTTCGATTATTAAAGTTTATAAAAGAATTTTATTAACTATGACAGTAAAAAAACTACTGTCATCAGCTGACCCATGTGTGTAATCCGAGAATTTTCGAAATTTCGAATGACGCTTTTACCCTTTGACTCTTAGGATCTGGCTTGACTTATAAGAACGACCATTCTAAATCATGTTTTCACGGAATCAGGACTCTCAAGCAATTTATGGGAATGATATTCCTGACACTTTTTAGCTTTGACCGTGACACGAAACCAGTCAGAAGGTGACTGAAATGCCCTCGCGATTTTGAAAAAAAAAGCACACGCCGGTACCGACCCGGATATGATTAAGTAATTTAATTATCAGTTTTATTAAATAAAAGTATTTAATAAATTAGTAATCATTTATTCAAAAGCGTTTGTTGATAACGCGAATATTCGAGTTGAAATCCATTTTTATTTTGGACAAGGCGTAACCGGTTCACAAAATGAATAACAGATATTTTATTAAATGTTATAAAATATTTATGAAACATTATCAAGTAAATACTCATTTTTATCAGAAAAATGATTTGGAAAACAATGGCGCAAGTTTCGTGCGTTGATTCATCCGTTAAGTCGCTCAGATGAGACCCGAACCGCTTTTTATCAAAAACTATATAAAAAGTTACAAAATAAACCCTAGACTATGCGCCCCCCCCCCCCCCCCCCCCCCCCCCCCCCCCCCCCCCCCCCCCCACTCCCCCCCCCCCCCCCCCCCCCCCCCCCCCCCTTGGATAATTATCATAAGTTTTAATATATATATAAAAACTTATACATCTCATTTCATTATTTATAAAAACACAACACACATCACTAGTCTCTCTCTCTCCCTTATGAATTCCGGCAGCCATCAGCCGCCGCCGGCCACCATGCTGCCTCCGCCGGAATAATTTTCCGGCGAGTTTTCCGGTCAACACCAAAGATGCTCTCATCATACGGATCTTCTCGATCCCCTATTAACTAGCGCCATAAACTCACCACCCTCTCCACGCGCGACACACCACCACCGTCGCGCACCACCACTGCCATATCTGATCATATAACACCACCTAAATCATCGTACAACACCTTCACTATCACAGCACCAAAGGGTGATGTGTGTTTTTAATTATGAACACCACGAAGGGTGTTTGTATATGTAGTGAAAACCACCAGAGGGTGGTTTTGGTTAGGGTAGCAGTGCCGCCACAGGGTCCGTTGGTGTTTTATTTATAAACCGATTAGGGTGCGTTGGTTCTTGTATAAACAAAAGGGTGCGTTTGATTTCCACCAGTCGGGGTGTGTTTTGGTTGACTGCCACCACCACGAGGGTGCGTTTGGCAGTCACCACCACCATAGGGTGTGTTGGTTTCGGCTGTCAACCACCCACGAGGGTGCGTTTGGCAGTGACAGCCACCCAAGGGGGGTGTTTGGTATTAAAAACAGCCCACAAGGGCGTTTGGTTGTGGGTTTATCAGCCGCAAGGGCTGTTTGGGGTCCGAAGGGGTGCGTTTGAAATTGTTATAGTCGAATAAGGGTGCGTTTGGTTGCTAACAGCCGCACCAGGGTGTGTTTAGATTAGTAGGAAAAACTGAATAGGGTGCGTTTGGCTGAGAAAGAAAATGTAAGGGTGCGTTTGGCTGTTGGACAGCCAAAGGATGTGTTTGGTTTAGACAGAAAAGCACCATATGGGTGCGTTTGGTTGGGTAGAATTACATAAGGAGTGCGTTTGGATTTAGGACAGATTAGGATCGTTTGGTTTGTTTATAAAAAGTATAGGGCGCGTTTGGTTTGGGACAGCAGCTAGGGGTGTTTGTTTTGGTCCGCTGGTCAGCCACGCACAAGGGTGCGCGTGGCTGTCTCAGCCACGCACAAGGGTGCGTTCGGGCTGTGGGTTAACAACCGACGACGGGGTGTCGGGTTAGGCTGTGAGACAGCCGGGGACAGCCGGGGCGTCGGGTTGTTTGGTCGGGTTTGGTTTGCAACGGAAATGGGTGCGTTTGTTATTGTGACACCGAAACGCGTGCGTTTGATTGTGTTGACACCGAAAAAGGGTGTGTTTAATTTAAAAGTATTCGATTATTTCGTTTATATTATCGATAAAATGTATACGTGATGAAAATCTAATGAAACTTGCGACGTCTAAGTAAAATGTGATATTAATATTTAAAACGGGATTAATATTAATCTCTAAGCAATATTAGATGAGTTTTTGAGCTAAAAACGGATTTTGGCGCGAGTTTGTAACGGGTCATTTTGTCCAGAAAATAGAACGTGGGATTCGGGGTTCGAGATGTTGAAAAGTTAGACTTTGGTGTACAAAATATAAGACGTTTTGATATAAAACGGGACTTTTAACTCCTAATAACGAAGAAACTGGAACGAAATCGAAATATACACTTTAGTAGAAAAATATGTTATTTTTAATATATATTAAAAATGGCAGATTTATTAATTAACCGATTTGAGCACTTTCGAGTCCGTTTCGGCCTTCCGGCGAAATACGAAAGTTGTTCGTAATGACGTTTTACTTTGCCGCGAGGCTTATCAGTTTTAAAAACTTGAGATATAGCGGGTCAAAACTAAAGGTCAACGAATATTTTAATTAATATTAATACATTATGAGTACGATTTTGAATGATAAAATAAAGTCGGTTAATATATTATTTCAATTAATAGTTTTAAGATCATTGTTTGGTTCTAAAAACGGAAGGTCTAAAAAATAGTAACTTTCGATAAATATTCGACATAAGTTATGATTAGACGGAAAATAGTATATATACATAAATATACTAAGGGTTAAGGTTTAAAGACGCGCAAGTGGATTTCTCATCACATGTATAGTATGTATACATATTAAAATATGTATGATTTCGTCGTTACGATGTACGCATCGTTGATCGTATTTAATACGTGTATTATAATAGAGCGACATAATTATAGGGTCGTGGCCGAGATCGTTGCAGATTCGGTTGTGATTTATTTGGATTATTTGATCGTGGTCTTTGATCAAGGTGAGTTTATAGCTCCCCTGTTTTTACTCGTTTTACATATATTTGGGGTGAGAACATGCTTGTTTACAAATGCATTTACATGATTGATTACAAATTGGTTTACATACTTATTTGCATAGCTCGCTATGGGATACATTATTTGACTTCATTTTTGGTCACAAATGCATACTTTACTTTTGAAATGATTACGGATTAGCTTAGGCTGATTGAACTGATAACAACAAAATTACTGCCCGGGTGTTCTTGGAGGGGACACCGGTATCGGGAGTACATATTTTTATTTTAAATCACTGCCCGAATTGGGTACATACAAGTCTACGTCACAGCGTCATGAACTGTAAATCACTTGGAGGGTGAGCGCGAATGTTATGAAATAGATCTATTCGGGTGTGGATCCCTGTTCGGGTGATTAAGCTATCGCCGGTAACGAACATTATAGCGTGATGTCCACGCGAATGATATAAAATAGATCTATTCGGGATATATTTGTAACACTGCCCCAAATTAGGTTACATACAAGGTCCTACGTCACACGTCATGAACTGCGTAAATCACTTGGGAGGGTGAGCGCGTATGTTATAAAATAGATCTATTCGGGTGAGGATCCCTGTTCGGGTGATTAGCGATCACTTGGTAAACGAACATTATAGCGTGATGTCCACGTGAATGATATAAAATAGATCTATTCGGGATTGACAACCTCCGTTCGGGTGACTAGCTATCACTTCAACTACTTGATTTATATCACACTCTTTTCTACTTATGGATTTAAGTACTCAAAGCTATTTACGAATACAATTGTTACTTTTACTTGGACACAAGTACTTTATGTGAGAGTTTTCCCTTTTTACGTGGTTTGCCTAAGTTACTCTATTGCCATGAAGTCCCCCTATCATGAACTGTTAATTTCTTGACCGGAGGACCGGTTGAGGGAGCGCGAATGCTGTGAATAGATCTATTGGGAATGAACTCCCCCGTCCGGGTAGATAACAACGCACTACCATGTACACGGACGCATTACATTTGAGGAACTAGGTGCTAGACAATGCACCTATCGGGGCACTAGCTTATAGCAACGTATACTTAAGGTTTCGGTGTCATGAGCTTAGCGCAACAGTAAATATTATCTATGTGGTACTGTATTTGTTATAGTAGACCCATACATTTTGAAAAATCAACGATCTCACTGTCCAAACTACTTATTGAACATTACTAATTTTTGAACGCTTTTCATTATATTGCGGTGAAGCAATAAACACTAAACCCCTTTTGGTTCTGCATTTACTCTTACATTTTCGGCGATTATTATAAGGATTGAAATAATCATACATACTTTATAAATCTTTGGAATATACAATTCCAAACATTACATTAATACTTACAAAACTCTTATGATATCACCAACTTCTGTATGTTGATCTTTTAAGCATTGATTTTCTCAGGGTGGAATTAGATGCTTGGATTATTTTGATGTGCCTTTGGATGTTTTTTTACATTCAAGTTTTTCATGGTGATGCAATTATGGGACAACTATTATTTTGATTTCAGTTATTTTAGTGATTGTTTTAACTAAACGACACATTTAGAGGTCGTTCTCTTGTATCTTGTGATATGTATTTTGATAGTTCCAGGACCCAAATGACTTTTTTTCCGATGCGTCAACATTTTTGGGGTGGTGTGATAGGAGTGGTTTCTGATGCCAAGGTTATAGAGAACTAGGTTGCATATTTTACCCTAGACTATAACCGTTTTCACAAATATTGCATCACATCAAACATTTTCAAAGTGCATACACACTACTTGCTTATGTGCTTACATTACGTGCTGCATTAAGTACTTACGTGACATACATATATGTAATATATATGCTTACATCTTTTGCGTAATATCACCGATTTTCGTTTATTTATATAAGAGTTATTTATATAAATACCAGAGCATTTCTTAAGACATTGTGAGTTGCACAATGGTCTCAATTATACCTCAGACATTGTGAGTTATACAATGGTCTCATCTTACTTCTTAGACATTGTGAGTTGCACAATGGTCTCATTTCGTTCTCAGACATTGTGAGTTAAACAATGGTCTCTAAGGATATTATTTTTCTTCATAGCTTTATACTATATTGTATTACACGAAGACCGTCATAATTTTGTTTACATGGAATTATGTATGAATCTAAGTATTACAAGTCTTGTATGGGCGGGACTTGTAATAGGAAGATTGATATGATAATCGCTATACTGATTCGTTCATAGAGATCTTTACCTTATTTACTCTAACCGAGTACTCATTAACTGTCTTAAACTCTATGTCGATCTTCCCTGATTGTTTTACTCCCCGTCTCCGAAGACGAGTTTTAAATACTCGTTCCATACTCATTAGAGCATCGGCATCGTTATGTCATTCACCACCTTGAAAACTTTGTGTGTACGCGTGTTGCATCAGAAATTATTAAGTAGGATGATTTATAATCTATTTATTTGAAAGGATTGGGACGCCTCTTCATTTAAATAAATAAATTATAAATCACCGAACCATAAGTTTATCATTTCTTACTTACATAAATTTGGACGCTTCTTTATGTAAATAAGAAATTATAAATGAGTGGGCTTAATGGTATCCAATGTGAGACGAGTAAGAATCTGAAGTCGATAATCATCAGAATCCGTTAAAAAGGGTCTAAAGACACAATCGTGTCTTACTACTCAGCAAAATCTTAAGGCCTCACTTGGAGCTACCTTATCACATTCTTAAGTTATTACTTTTGCCGTTGCTAATCCTCGCTAGCACGAACTGTCTGTGGAGCTAACAGGCTGAGTGCAACATCCCATCATCATTTGCTATGGTATTGACGTTATGGTCGCTACTGTTGGGTCCTGGAGCGGTCCCGACTGATACAACTTTATCCAATAGGTTATGTGACTCTCCTTAAACGAGATAAACACCTATCGACAAAACAGATAGTGGACTATTCATTTCGGGCCGCTAGTAGGAAGACTTAGGTCGCGATACATCCTAGTACCGCCAAGTAAGTTGGGTACTTACATACATAAGCCACGTTGATATGAATCATCGAGCATTACAGATAGTAAGAACGAGACTCCGTCCTCGGACATTTAGAGACTTATACAAACATACTCACGCGACTACACCTTCTTCTTTAGGTTTTAACTATAATGAGATTTTCCCTATAATGCGGTCATACCAGGCATAAGATCTGTAATGATATATTTTGAGATACCTATTCTAATGGATTGGATATCCTGGACAAACCTAGCCAAAAATTTTGGTTCAGTTTTGACCGAGACCTGGAAACAGTCAGAAGGTGACTGAAATGCCTCAAGCAACAATTTTTAACACACGCGTACCGACCCAAATACTTAAATTTGGTATATAACTTAGCACATAAGTTATTAATTAAAAATATTTTAATAAATTAATTATCTTGTAATCAAACGATGTTAAAAACGCAATTATTAAATTGAAAATTCATTTACGACATAATTTTGTCCGAAAAATAAATAAATGAAATGATATACGTTTTAAAATAAAGTTTTTGTAAAACAATTGTGAAAACTAGTCGTGTAAATACTCATTTTTATCAGAAAAATGATTTAGAAAACAATGGCGAAAGTTTCGAGATTTGAATCGTCCGTTAAGTATCCGCTCAAATAGTCCCGAACCGCTTTATCAAAGTCTAGATGAAAAAGTTACTCGTTTTTACCGCAAATTAATTTAACTGTCAGCTTTAGTTTTATATATATATAAAATCTTATACATTTTATTCATTTCATCTCTTATACATACACACACTTATATACACCTCTCTCTCTCCCACAATTTCTGGCCACCGGAACCACCACCTCCGGTCACCGGAAAAGTTTTCCCGGCGGGTAAATCCGCCAACACCAAAAAGACTCTTATATTTACCGATCTAATCATCCACCAACTCACTCTCCTCCACGCGCCGCCCACCCCTTCACCACCACAGCCGCCACCACGGTCACACCACCACCATCACAGCCACGCACCACCAAGGGTGCGGCTGTTTGTTATAAATACCCACGAGGGTGCGTTCGGGTTTAAAACATCAACAAGGGTGCATATCGCTGTTAACCGACCAAGGGGGTTGCGGTTGGTTTATTTTAACATCACCAAAAAGGTGGCGTTTGATTCTAGCCCACCAGAGTACGTTTGGTTGTAAAACCACCCGAAAAGGGTGCGTTGTTGTGGGACAGCCACCACCCGAAGAGGGTGCGTCCGGTTTTGGGTTAGCACAAGATAAGGGTGCGGTTGGTTTTATACTAAGCGGGGTGTGTTTGTTCGGCTATATAAGCCCCGACAAGGGTGCGTTCGGTTTGTGTTTATCACCGACGAAGGGTGTTGGGTTGGGTGGTCAGCCGCCAAGGGTGCGGTTGGCTGTTATAAACAGCGAGGGCGTTCATATTGGGGTGGCACAGGCCACCCCGAGAGGGTGCGTGTGGGGGGCGGCCACCACCAAAAGGGGTGCGTTTAGTTTGTCTTATAAAACACAAGGGGTGTTTGTTTGTTGGTTTGGTCGGGTTGACTGCGGGGACAGCCGCACAAAAAAGAGCCGGGGGGAAGGGTGTCGGGTTGGGTTTGCAAACAAAAGTGAGGTTGTTGGGTTGTTCATTCGCACCGAAAGGGTGCGTTGGTTCCCGGGTCAGCAACCCTCACAAGGGGCTGGTTGGCTGTGAAACGCACTAAGGTAGCGTTTGGTTTATGTAGAAATCAATTAGGGTGTGGTTGGTTTAGACAGAAACGCACAAGGGTGCGTTTGGCTGTCAAAACAGCCCAAGGGTGCGTTTGGCTTAACAGCCACGCACGAGGGTGTGTTTGGCTGTCCATCAGCCGGGTCGGGTGCGTGTTTGGCTGCGAAACAGCCGGGGACAACTGGGATGTTGTCGGGTTCGTTTGGTTTTGTAACACGGGAAACGGAGCGTTGATTGAGTTGACACCGAAAAAGGGTGCGTTTAATTTAAAAGTATTCGATTAATTTCGTTTATATTATTGATAAATTGTTATATGTGATGGAAAATATTAGAACTTGCGCGGTCTAGTTAAAATATGATATTAAAATTAAACGAGATTGATGTTAAAGCTATAAGCGATTAGATGTAGTATAGACGAAAGTTGGAACTAAAAAACGGACTTTGGCTCGTTGGAACGAAATAATTAATACAGAAAACGAACATGAAGATTAAGGGATTACTCGAGACTCCTTGAAAATGACTTTAGTTTATAAGATATAACAAATTATATTTTGACGAATAACGTTTTGATAAAAACGGACTTCTAACCTCAATAACGAAGAACTGGATCGAAATCGGAATATACACTATAATAGAAAATAAGTATTTTAATATATTAAATCTGACAGATCTATATATGACGATTTGAGCACTTCGAGTCCGTTTTCAGCCTTCCGGCGAAGCACGAAAGTTGTTTCGAAACATTTACTTTTGCGCGAGGATTTCCTGCTTTAAAAGTCAAGATATAAGCGGTAAAAACTAATGTCGTAATATATTATTTCAATTAAGAGTTTAGAGTATCATTATTCGGGTCTAAAACGAAGGTCTAAAAATAGTATCTTTCCTGTAAATATTGAATAATTAGGATTGGACGAAAAAAAAAAAAAAAAAATTAGTATATAACATAAAATATACTACGGATTAAGGTTTAAAAGACGCGCAAGTGGTTCTCATCCAGTGATAGTACTCTAAACATATTAAAATATGTAGATTTCGTCGTTTCTGATGTACCATCGTTGATCGTATTTATACGTGTATTAAATAGATCGCATAATTATAGGGTCGTGGGCCGAGATGCTGCAGATTCGGTTGTGATTTATTTGGAATAATTGATCGTATGAGGTCTTTGATCAAGGTGATTCAAGCCTCGCTTTTCCAATCTTTTGAATGTTTATAACCCGCGAGGATACATGCTTGTCACAAATTTTTATACTTACTCGGTTTGTCTATAACAATGTGATTTATTTTAAGGGATTTTTGTGAGTTATAGCTCCCCTGTTTTTTTACATCGTTTTACATATATTTTTTTGGGGTGAGAACATGCTTGTTTACAAATGCATTTACAGGATTGTTTACAAATTGGTTTACATACTTATTTGCAGTTTTGAAAAATAAAGTTTTGTCGAATGTATAAAATGATGTCTCCAGAGTAATATCCGCGCGGCTTCTCTCCGAGCAAAATACCTGAAAACCTGAGATAAAACATGCTAAAAAGTCAACAAAAATGTTGAGTGAATTCATAGGTTTTAATCATAAAACAAGGATTAAGTAAATTGAGTAATGTTATTTCAATCAAAAAGTTTAGTGGACCACAAGATTTAGTAGTGTAAACAAGAGAAACAAATTCACCAAGTCTAAAAGAAATATATATTATTGCGCGAAGTCATTGACAACCGAAACCGTAACATATTTCAATCAATTGGATTTGGAGATGCCCAAAACAGATATAAATGCCGCCAAACATCCTAAAGTACGAACGAATTAACTTCATAGTAATGCGCCCCTGGTAACAAAAACCATAATTCATGACGGGGATTGTCAGTCCCGATAGATTAATCCACAACACTTGCGTTTACTACAATAGCAATTAACGGTTCATGATTGAAAAGGGGACTTAAGTGGCAATAGCGGCACTTAGGCAATAATATTCAGGCAATATTATCTGGTATAGCATACAGTTTAAAAAACACTTGTGTCCAAAATGTAAAGCAAGCATGTAATCCTCACCCCGTAGGAGTTTGTAAAAAAACAATTAAATAAAAAAGGACTGAGATACATATTTGACTTCATTTTGGTCACAAATGCATACTTTTCTTTGAAATAATGTTCGGATAGCTTAGGCGATTGAACTGATAACAATAAAATTACTGCCCGAGTGTGATTCTTTTGGAGGGACACCGGTAGACGGGAGTACATATTTTTATATTACTGCCCGGGTGTTCTTGGAGGGGACACCGGTAAACGGAGGTATATATATTATTGTATCACGCCCAAAAATGGGTACATACAAGTCTAACGTCACAGCTCTTGAACGTAATACTGGAGGGTGAGCGCCGAATGTTATGAAATAGAGCTATTCGGTGTGGATCCCTGTTCGGGTGATTAAGCTATCGCCGGTAACGAACATTATAGGGTGATGTCCACGCGATGATATAAAATAGATCTATTCGGGATTGACAACCCCCGTTCGGGTGACTAGCAATCACTGGGAACGAACGTTATAACATTTCGGATCACGTTGGGACTACAGGGCCCCCGACAAATACATACTTGGAACATTTTGGTGACATTAAATTTGTCATGCATTATTTATAAAAATCTTTGGGATAAGATTGGTACATTTTGGTGACATTAAATTTGTCATGCATTATTTATAAAAATCTTTGGGATAAGATTGGTACTTTTGGGTGACATTAAATTGGTCATGCATTCTTTATAAAATCTTTGGGATAATATTGGTACTTTTGGTGACATAAAATGGGTCGTGCATATTTTATAAACATTTTACATGGTACTGTGATGACACAGTGGATAAATATATTTGTTGAAACTTACATTCATATTTAAACTAATCTATGAACTCACCAACTTTAATGTTGACACTTTTAAGCATGTGCATTGGAGTCTTTACATTCAAGTTTTTCATGGTGATGCAATTATGAGACAACTATTATTTTGATTTCAGAAAATCAACGAGATTGTTTTACAAACGACACATTTAGAGGTCGTTCTCTTGTATCTAGCGCTGTGTATTATGAAGTAGCACCCCAAGTGGTATTCCGCTGCGTTGTATGATTTTTGGGGGTGTTACACAAATGCTTTGTTAAATCCAATGTATCAGTTTTTAAACAACTTTTTGGTCGTTCTATATACATCTTGTGTTATTGATCTATGAAGTAACACGCCCCGGACCCTTATTCCGTTGTGACTCAATTTGGGGGTGTTACATCCCGTGAACGTTAATTCATTTAAAACCACAATCAATCACTTACATACTTAAGATCCGATATCCATTTACAACAACTTCATAAAAATGTCAAATTCAAATACAAATTTGCAAACGCAATCCTCGAATGCTCTTCATAATTCTATCATGGAAGCAGGTAGCAAAGATCATCCACCAATGTTAGCACCGGGTAATTACGTTCAGTGGAAATACAGAATTAAGAGATACATTGACACCAAACCTAACAGTGAACTCATCCACTATTGTCTCCAAAATCCACCATACACGTATCAATGGGCTGAGAAGACAGTTCCAGTTACTGAAGGTAGTTCTGAAACAACTACAGAAAGGTATATGGAGAATTATAAGAATATTTCACAAGACATACGCGATCAACTGAATGCTGAAGCTGAAGCCGTTCAGATAATTCTCACAGGGATAGATAACGATATCTACTCCACAGTTGATGCTTGTCCGAATGCATGTGAAATGTGGAAAGCCATTGAAAGGTTAAAACAAGGTGAATCAATCAATGTTTAAGATCTTGAAAACAATTTATATTAAAATTCACATCACGGGATGGTGAATCACTTGAATCGTATTACTCACGATTTTACAAGATGATGAATGAGCTTGTC